>CAEFZX010008251.1:0-21393 GCA_903066825.1 Alfaro cultratus
TATATATATATATATATATATATATATATATAGATATATATATATATATATATATATATATATATATATATATCCCCCTGCACTTTGAGGAAGGATTAAAAGTGAAATTTTTTTCACTCAGTTGTTACTGATTGCTGTGTTTTAGTATAAGTCCATTAGTTTTGAGACAAACTAATTGACTTCTCAGTCAGAGTTACAGCTTACTCCTTGTCAAAAATTTTAATTGAATTCAATCTTTTTAAAAGCCTTATTTAGTCATGATAGACCCTATCATGACTGATGATTAATGCAACTATTCCTTTGTGATGATGAAAGATAAAATATCTCTTTATATTTTTTGTGTATCTTTTAGGAGTGATTGGGCCGTGTTTCTAGAATATCTTTAGCAGAAAAGTATCATAACTCTAAATTCCTGAGATCTGAATATTTCTAACAGAGCACTTTGCTCCCAGACTGCAGGTTTACTGGTGGCTCCTGGGAGAAAGATCTTGTGGAGGTTCTTCTGGTTAAAGTTTCCTTTCAACTGCCGCCACATGCATTATTATCAATATGAGGGATTGCTGCAAAGTCAATGTCTCTGTGCGGTCTGCTGGGTTTTCTACAACCATTTCAACAAACCAATTTGAAAATGAAACTGAACTTGTTGATAACAGGATCAAGTTGGAATGTATTGACCTGACTAGGAGTCGTCTCGAGGCCCTTTTTTTTTTTGGTAAAGTGTCTCTATATACATACTGAATTGAACTCCCTCTCGTTTCCTGTGATCTGACGTCACTATCCTCCTCCTCACCGGCACCGTGATGAAATAGGAGGAGCGCGCGCGCACACCGGCATGCACATACCGCGTCGGCCGGCAGATGAAGCATGCCGAGAGACAGCGAGACAAAGCCCGGTGACCCGGGCCAGCGTGACAGGCACCGGCAACCGTTCCTGATCGGTGTGGCCGGCGGCACGGCCAGCGGCAAGGTTGGCATTTCCATCACAACAGCTCTTTGTTGAAATCCTCTGGCTGAGGTGTCTGACGTTGTGATCGATTCTTATTTTTTGTTTGCTTGCTTCCCTTAATTATTTTTTTTCTATCCTTTGCATCATCCTTAAGGGTGTTGCTTGATTAGTAAAACAGAAGGGTAATTTGCAGGGTATATGTATGTATATAAAAAACATATGAACAAAGAGAGAATGAGCAGATTTCAGTTTATCAGCAGCAGCTGTGCAGAGTCTGCAGATTCAGTCAAATCAGAATAAACTACAACATATTTATCCAGGGAGTAAAATATGTTACTTTAGAATAAAATGGAGGGATTTTGTTGCAGTGTTTATTATGGGATCATGTATTTCTTCTTCTTGTTTCTCATGGATCTACATTCACTGTTTCTGTTCTTCCTCCTCTTAACATTGATCAGCTTTATTCCTAAAGTCCACAGAATGTTGAAGCTTACAAGTCTTTCAGTGTTCATTCTTCCATAGAAAAGAAAAAGCTGCTTTGGTGCATGGCTATGTTGCAGAAAAAAAGATATTGTGGATTTTATTATATTTTACTGCCTTGTTATCTATGCACTCAATAAGCTGAAGTTGTAGTCGATTGGCAGAACTTTATTTGTGGTTGAGCATTCAGTTGTTGGTGGTTTCTGTTTCCTGATGTCATGCGCCACTATCTGAAAGTAACCGTTCACAGAAACACCTGTTTTCCCAGCCATGTTATCCAAATGGGGGTTAAACTGTATTTCTTCTTATTGTGTTTGTCTGTGAGCTGCAAAGACAGCTAAAGTCACATTTTATATCAAAAAAAGTCAACTATGGATTTATTGAATGCTTGTTTAGATACATTTATCTATTTTATGCACTAAACATACACAAAAAGTGTACTATTCTCTCCTCTCCCCCATCTTGCAATGTTGCCAGATTTGACATTAAAGCTTTGTTGACATTAAGGGTATCAAAGAAAGTGTTTTTTTTATAACCTGCTAATGTGTAAAGTTTAATAACTCTTGACAAAAAAATATGGACATTACAGGAGAGGGTGTTGTACAGACAGGGCGATTGTGTGTTAGTCGAAGCTTCGTTGTATTGCAATCTGAAAGTTGTGGGTTGGATTCCAGCGTTTGGCAAGGCACTTAGCCTCCATTTACTGATGTATATATCTTTTTGTAGATCAGTAAATGTAGATCATCTGGGGGCTATGACAGAAAACTCAGAATGCAGGGCATGACTCTGATAACTCTGCTTGTTGTTTATGTTCTCGTTTGGCCAGTCATCGGTGTGCAACAAAATCATGGAGCTGCTGGGCCAGAACGAGATCGACCACCACCAGCGCCAAGTGGCCATCCTCAGTCAGGACAGCTTCTACAAGGTCCTGACACCAGAGCACAAGGCCAAGGCACTCAAGGGCCAGTTCAACTTTGACCACCCAGGTATTGCAGTGGTCTTCACCTCTTCATTTAAAGGAAAGATTTGAAAGTTTTTCACCCTAAGAGATGGCTTATTCAACTCTGTTTGAGAAGTTATGTTTTTACTGTTTTGTTCTTTCTTTCGGTCTAGATGCATTTGATAATGACCTTATAATTGAGACCCTGTGGGACATCAAGGAAGGAAAAACTGTCCACATTCCTGTTTATGACTTTGTCTCCCATTCCAGGTGAGTCTTTTATTGACCTTACAATCCTACAACTCTGAAGAACAATGATAGCTTGTGTGAACTTGGGTGAGACATAACTATGTCCATATGAGACATAAGGACCTCATGTCCTTATGAGATCATAAGGACATGCAGAAAGGAAAGAGACTTGATCATAAGGACATCAGCACCATATGGTGCTGACCAAATGAGACCTTTATATGGTCTCATATGGACATAGTGAGACATGGCAGAAATGGCTTTAGTGCTTTGTGTTTGCTCTCTGTCCATCAGGAAGGAGGAGACGGTCACGGTGTACCCTGCCGATGTGGTGCTGTTTGAAGGCATCTTGATGTTCTACTCTCAGGAGATTCGAGACCTTTTCCAAATGAAACTGTTTGTGGATACAGACGCAGACACACGTCTGTCACGCAGAGGTGTTGTCATGTTCTTAAAGTGAAAAGATGCTTAACTAAAGATGCTTGGGTTGTTTTTGTAATGTTTGGGGAGCCCCACAATTAGAAAGCAGAGGACACACTGGCCTTATCCCAGAAAATACACTTACTGGCCCTGTAGTACTGATTTGAGCAGCGTTTCCTTTCAGAACGTCCTTAGCTCTTCTTGTCTGGGTTTAAGAAGGTGTATCACACAGTTGCTGCAAATATGTCTCAGTTTCCTGTTTGTAGCTGTTTGGCATGGCGTCTGTCGAGGTCTTATGCTACCATGACCTTTTTTAGATTTGAATATGTTGTATTATCAGAAATGGTATTCTGCTCAACCAGTCTGCCTATTCTCCTCTGACATCAGCAACGGGTTTTCACCCACATATTGCCCTCTAGACATTTCCTTCTTTCAAATTGGTTCCTGGAAGTTTGGAGCAAACACTTGCTTTTTTTCCCCTTTGTCTCTCTTATTAAAATTGTTAATCTAAGACTTTCTTGTCCAGACGGTAGAAGCAGTGGAATTGTGAACCAGTGTTTGTAACAGAAAACACAGCACTTGTTAAAGTTGGTGGAGTTGGTACATATATCTGGTTTTTGAAGTTTGTAGACACAAAGCAGATCCAGGTTTAATTAGAAGTAACAGTTCTAAATGTGAACTGGAGTATGTCCTGCAAGATTTAGTTATATCCCTTGAACATTCTCACATTGTGTCATGTTGTAGCTGTTTAGGAGTTTAACAAGTTGCGTAGGTAGTGGTCACTGGATTGTACAATGCTTTGCATCAATCTGCAAGAGAAATCTTTCCAATAACTTGTAGTGGATGGACATAGTTACTCACAGCGACTGCATTTATGCAAATGTTTTGCTGGAAAATTACCTTTATTTTTAGAATTTCAAGGCCTAGAGGTTTATTTAAGGACAGCCATGACTGGTAGTGTGGATTTATAATGATTTAATCAATTCCTCAAATTGCCATTTTGTTGTTTTGCACTGGATGTTTTGTCAAGCTAAGTATTCCTGAAGGTAGCTTTGCAGAAAATCTTCTGTCTGTGTGTCTCTCAGTGCTGCGGGACATTAGTGAACGTGGCAGGGACCTGGAGAGCATTCTAGCCCAGTACATGAACTTTGTGAAGCCTGCTTTTGAGGAGTTCTGCCTGCCAGTGAGTGTGCATTCTGCTCCTGCCATTTGCATTCTATGACCGTGAATATGGACTACAACCTTCCTCTCCTCTCTTTCTCCCCTTCTGTTCAGACCAAGAAGTATGCTGACGTGATAATTCCTAGGGGAGTTGATAACACCGGTGAGTACTTTGACTGCGTTTTACCAAGAACTTGGATTGGTAACACTTCACTAGACTCAACAGGGTTATCTAAGGGATGCAGCTGTGTTTACTGTTTATCTCTGAGCTCACATTTTTTGTCTCTGGGAGCTAAAGAAGTAAGATTAGGGACAAAACAGGATTGTCTGGGCTGAGAAAAAGGGCATCTGAAACTCAACAAGTGAAGACAACAGGATTTCTAACTTTCTGTCTGAATGAATTTTACCAACTTGCACCTGTTATTCTCCACATACAACTGTTTTGATGAAGAAATGCTGTACCTTCTAAAGTTTTCATAGCCCTGAACACTTGTTCTCAATTCCTCATGTTTCAAATTTTAGTGCCGACAGTCAGTGACATGCGCCTCTTGTCATTTCTCTGACTACAGTTGCCATTAACCTGATTGTCCAGCACATCCAGGACATCCTGAACGGTGGCCTGACCAAACGACCCAACGGGTGGATTAATGGATACGGGTTTATGAAGCCCAGCATGGAGTCCAGCAGCCGGCCCCACTGACCTGAAGTCAAGTCAGCCTCTAAGTGCTCTTCTTCTTCAGTGGTGAGGATCAGCAGTTAGAAACTGTAAACGTCTTCCAGCGGTCTGATTCTCCTCTGACTAAAGACATCTGTATATAGAGAGAATTTGATTCAAGCTTTTTTTTTCTGATTCCAGTTTCCTCCGTAAGGTTTGAACTTTATGATCCAATTTCAGTTTGATTCAGGGCCAGAGCTGCTTGCCTTTACAACAGAAACAGACTTGAATGTGTTGTAAAATCAGAAATGGTATTCTGCTCAACCAGCCTGCCTATTCTTCTGATATCAGCAACACATTTTCACCCAAACATTGTCCTCTAAACATTTCCTTCTTTCAAATTGGTTCTCAGATGTTTGGAGCAAACACTTGTATTGTTTATTTTTTTGTCTCTCTTATTGTCTTTCTTCGTTTGACCCTTTCTGGGTAACAAATATGTCCATATATGCAAGTTAAAGTTAAAATAAGTTGGTTTTATTGTTGCATTTGTTTTGCTTTATCTGTTAAAATGAGTTTTGAGACAAGCTAAATGAACCAGTCAGGTCCTCTGATTTAACTGGGACCATTGTGTCTGAAACACAGATGGTTTTTGTCTTTACTTTATGAACCAGCTGCAGATGTTTAGTTCAATATGATCTGTACTCATTCACAAACAATTGGAGCAATTCATTTGCTCCCATATTCTGATGCAGACAGGTTATTTATTTTTTTTATTATTATTAAAAGGTGCACTAACGGGTACAGTCATTAAGTTAATATGTCTAATGTGGAAAGTTGCTGTAACTTTTCTTATATTTTTTTGTACAGAACTTTTTCTAATCTTCTCAGGTACTCTGCTGTTCTTTCTCTTCAGGTTAATTTTGTTTTACTGTTGAACTGAGAGTAAAATGTCACCTGTTATTAAAGCTCTCACTTTTTCACAAACATTACAGTCAAACTCACACGGGCTAAGTTGCAGTAATCTGTCAAATTAAGTTATTTTCATTATTGAGAATGCTTTAAACGCTGCTTGAAAAGCTATGAAACGTACAGAAAATGGATTGACTCCAAGTCTCTTTTCTTTCTTTTTTATAATTCTTGTTGGAATAACTAAAGGAAATGCTGTATGCTTCTATTCCCAGCAGAATTAGATTTCTGGCTTCTTTGGGGTCTGAACTGGAAAGTCTGATTTAGACCAACACTTCCTCTCCATTATTTTTCCTCAAATTTTTGCATAAAAGTGAAATATATGCTGCAGGTTCTATGAGTATGTAGGATTTACAAGATTGTTTCTCTCTTATTTATCAAAACATGTCAAACATTTATCTAATTTCTTTTTAATTTTATTTTTTTTAATTGAACTAAAACAACCGGTGAAAAATAATGAGAGCTCTTCTGATTTACAACATAGGGCCAGGTTAAGAGAAAAGCCATATTATGAGAAAAAAAGTTTTGACAGTTGTATTAACAAGAATAAACTGTTGCAAGTTGTAACATTACCAGAATAATGTCATATTAGAAGAGTTAATTTTCAGAAATCAACAAAAAAATTAAGATGAGAAATGTTCAGTTTATTTTGCAAATAAGGAAATTATTTAATCTTTTAACACATCAGCATCAAATGATCAGTAGCAGGACTTTGAAACAATTGTGCAAACTACAGCATTGCCAAGCTGGTCACATCAGATCCTGATGACTAGTGATGTTTTTTTCCCTCAATAAAACAACTTTTTCTCGCAATATTACAACTTTCTCCTGTAACATTGCGTCTTTATTCTGACTATTTTCACTATGATTTTATTCTTATAAATATATTAAAAATAGGTAAGTCTGGCCCTAATACTCTGCGGATTGAATTTTTTTTGGCAACTAAGAAAAAAATCTGCTGATTCTGATCTCTGTATCTGTACAGGCTTCGACTGTAGGCCTGGCCTGGTGGATGAATCAGAGCGACATGTCACCTGCGTCTGTTTATGATATACATAAGTACAATGTTTAAGTACAATTACCTTTCAAACTGTTTTTTTTTTTAAATGACATCCTCATCTCACCTGTTTTCTTTTACAAAATTTACAACCAGTCGCAAATTCTATACTTTTTCTCCAAGATGGATGTTTCACACTAACCTGGTGATGCTTTAGAACAAGCCCATAAAAGACAAAAAGAGGGTGCAGAATGAGATCACAGAACTATCCAGAAATACCCAGTATGTGCATCAGTTTTAAAAGGTATTTCAGTTTTCTGAAATATCTTTTGAATTAATGAGGCTAAACAAATAATAGAGGAAATTCATCAGGTAATAGAAGGAGCAGGAAAACCAAATATTTTATAGCATTAGCTGGCAAACTGTGAGCAGCATGTTTAAGAAGCTACCTGAGCAGGTAGCCTGACTAAAGAAACCATCTAACATCAGCTGGCATTTGATGGTAAAGAGCAGAACGGCAAAAAGGCAGAATATTATTGACAACCAGAGACTGCTCATTTAATAAACTCAGGTGTTTATTTTTACCACAATCAAAATAAACATTTCAACTGTGTTGATTTTCTGTTTTAATTTGGAAAATAGATTATGCCATGTTTTTTATTTTGTGTCAATACAGTGGAAGTGTATTTTGAGGTGAATATGTTGAAACAATTCACTTGTGATCACATCTTTACCAGATCATATGAAACAAAAGATTACATAAGTTCCCACGTTTCAGGAAACATTTTAGAGATGCACCAATATGCTATTTTCTAAGTTTGTATCTTTGAAGGACGATGTGTTGTTTTTTTCTAGAGACGGTAGCAAATAAAAGGGAAAAAAACTAGAGAGGTTCTTACAGAAAATGAAGGAATTTCAAGATGATTCATCAGAGCGTATGTCCGTAAACTTTCCCTGATTTTTATGAACTACAAAAGGTGCAACAAAATAATCAGATATTAGTCGACCAAGGAAAAATCAACAGATTCTGGTCTCTAGCTGAATGGTGAGTGCATCAAGGTCTTCCTAAATGATTAAAATGCTATTAAGAACTTAGCTTGTCCTTTGAGCAGTTAACACTACCAAACTACATCACCAGAACTGTCCACCGGGTCTGAAAAGTTCCTTCAGGTCATCGCTCCCCTTCCTGATGCATCATTCCCTGACTGCGGTGTTCTGACCGAAGAGGCTGCGGTACAGTTCGCTGCGGGCCTCGTCACTCATGGAGCTGTGGTCCACAGGGGCCATGAAGTTCGCCAGCTTGTTGAGGACGTGGAATCGCACCTTGCGCCCCTTGCTAGCTTTGGTGTCCACCTTCTTCTTGATTTTGCTGCGCAGCTTCTGGATGGCCAACCATTGCCTGCCCATGGCCACCTGGTCGTTGGGATCCGTGGCGCTCGTCTTGCGCTCGATGAGCTCCCTCAGGAGCTGGTGGTAGAAGTCGTCGTCGTCGAATACGTCCTCGTCCAGGTCTTTCAGGTGCGTGTTTAACTTCGGCTGATACTCGGCGACCTCTTCCTCCTCCGGGATGTTGTCGAGGATCTCAGCAGAGGATTCTCTCTTGCCGAGGACTCTGTACTCGGAGCGTCTGGTCTGGGTGCGCCGCAGCAGCCTCTCTTTGTCCATCAGCACCTGCTCCACCTGGGTGAGAATGTTCCTTTCAAATGCTCCAAAACCTTTGCTGCTCTTGCCCGTGGTCAGGCGGGTTTTGTCGTGCCACTTCTGCAGCGTGGCGTTGCGGTAGGGCTCGAAAGCTGCGAAACGTTTGGCCATGAAGTCGGGGTATTCCGCCATGTCCAGCTTTCTTTTGGGCGCTCCAACATCCGCCAATGACCTCTCCTGCTCCTCTTCATAGCCATCACTGTTTATCTCCTCGTCATCCTTGCTCCCAGCTGGAGGCTTCCCCATGGCGATGGGGCGTGTGTCTGGGCTCTGGTACAGCAGCTGGTCGTGCAGCTCCAGCAGGGACCTCTGGAGAGCCTTCAGGGCCTTGTGGGTGTTCTTCAGAGCCCCAGCGTACTCAGGCCCACCTCTCCTCTTGAACTCTGGGAACGCAGGCGGCTGAGGCAGCTGGTTGGCCGTCACCAGGGTTTTCTGGAGTTTGATCCGGCCCTCAAGCAGCTGGTCCCAGAGAGCCAGCTGACTCTTCACTGCCCTGCCTTTCTCTACCTCCTCGTCCAGTTTGTCTTTAGAAAACGTGCGGACAGCGTCCCCTTCCTGCTCGTCTTCCATCTCATCCTCATCACTGCCTTCAGACTCCTCACCACTGCCATCATCTTCACCATCTTCACTCATGCCCAGGTCGTCCATGCCCTCCGTCATTTTATAAAAGTCCACTTCTTCAGGAAAAGTGATGTCAGAGTCCTTTGCCTTTGGTGTCACTTTAGCATCTAGTTTTGAATATCTACTCAAGTATTCCAGCTCCTCTTCTTCATTATCATCATCATTGTCGTCATCATCATCATCATCATCACCCTCCTCTTCCTCTATAGAACCCTCTTCATCATCTTCCTCTGTGTCAACCTCCTCATCATCCTCTTCCTTGTCTGATTCTCCAATATCCATGAGCAGCTCTTTACGGGACACTGGCTTCCCCGCATACCTTCTGTCAGTGTCCAGCAGCAAGGAGGCGCTGCGTTTCCGGAGAGAACTGACCCCAAGATCATCCTCGTCGTCCTCGCTGAACCTCTCGACCACACGGGCTTTGGTTGCTTCGTCTGCATCGTCCTCTGGATCCGCAAACTTAGGCAACGGATTCAACAGGTCCTCGAGCTCCTGGGAGAACGAGGCCGCCATGACACAACGTTTATATTGTTGCACGTGCGGAGCGGTTCCGGGTGAGACCACAATGCGTCTGACGTTGGTAACATGCGACGAAACCGAGAAGGATGTGTAAATAAACCCTGCGACTTGTCTCTCAGGGAACATTTGACCCGAGTTCGACGACCGCCCCCCCTTTTATTTGTATTATTTAGTGAACATTTACTTATTTGGACAATATCGTATTTATACAATAAACCCAATAATAATAAGGCACTTTTTTATTACTTTTGTCAAAGTCAAAAGTTTAAATACAGTAGATTACTATACCTTTAAACAATTTGAGACATTTGATATCACGTCTTTGGAAGATTCTGGTATGTGTCCTTTATATTAGTTTATGTAAACTTCTGGTTTAAACTGTGTCAGCCAGTTAATTTAAGTACAACCTTGCTAAGATTATGCGTTGGGAATCACCTTCAAGACAGAACTCCGGAGTCCAAATACACCTTAGCAATGTCTACACTGCGCATGTGCACGTCATAGTCGAAGCTTGCGGGTGCGAGCTACGCTTGCTAGCTAGTTTTGTTCCTGAATCTTCGCCATAAATAGCATAATTTAGGGTTTAAATATGTCAACAAGTGACTTTTATTTGAGGTATTATGTGGGACACAAGGGGAAGTTTGGACACGAGTTCCTGGAATTTGAATTCAGACCTGACGGTGAGTGTTGTTTGGCGGTAAAACTGAGGGCTATAGTTTCCTCCGGTGAAGCTAACATTGTTAGCAACAGGGTTTGAGCAGGCCGCAGCGGATCCACAGCGAGCCGAGAGTACAATATTTATTCTATAGATCAACATGTGACCACAAACCCTACTAATCAGCATTTAGGGTTTTGTACTGATTCTGTGCAAATTTAAAATGAAATCAGTAATAATGAACTATTTTTATTTTAGAGCGTATAAGCCATGTGGCGTTTAGGTACGTGGCTGATCCTCATGTGTAGATTATTCATTGTATGTTATTTTAATGGAAATCTTTTCTTAAAGGTAAGCTGAGGTACGCAAACAACAGCAACTACAAGAATGACGTCATGATCAGAAAAGAGGTATTTTATGGTCATTTTCTGCTGATTATTTTGGACGTAAAACTGCCTCCAGAGTGAATAACGTCTCATATTGTCTGTGGTGTTGTTATGCTCCCTTTAGAATCTGACAGAATAATTATTGGCCATATATTTTATTGATGAAGTGTTTTTGTTTTCCATCCATGAAGTGATATGATTAGGTAGATATGAAATGTATTTGAGGTGAGATCAGATTCATATTTGAATGATTTACACCGTTTCGATACATTACTCTGTTTCTCCTCTCCACCAACCAGGCATATGTACACAAAAGTGTGATGGAGGAGCTGAAACGTGTCATTGATGACAGCGAAATCACCAAGGAAGATGATGCACTGTGGCCGCCTCCTGACAGGGTTGGAAGACAGGTTAGTAAGGATGTGATCCTCCCCACTTTGATCCACATCAGACCAAAAGCTTTTTTTATTTAATAATTTTTTTAACATCTCTGAAATCTTATCTGAGTGAGATCTGACTTAGTCGTGCAGGTTATAATGTGATCTTATATGCGCCTCTTCAGAGTCGGAATATGGATTGTAGCTGTTGAGTGTTTATAGTTTTAGATGAAATATTTCACAAAATGTCAAAATTTCATATGCACTGCTTTGGGAGGTCAGATTGTCTTTTTTTTTTTTATTTATTTTTAATTTTGAATAGATCATATGACATGTTTGAAAATGTTAATGCTTTTTTTTGCATTACTTGCTTCTTTTTATTCTTACTCTTTGATAGTTGTTTAAAACTAAATAAATAATTTAAGGTTGGTCTATTTTAATTGTTCCTTTATAATTTTTTTATTATAACCGATCAGGTGTTTGAAAAATGTCTGGACGTGTCTTTAACCTGCGATTGTGTTTGTTTTCAGGAGTTGGAGATCGTCATTGGAGACGAGCACATTTCATTCACAACTTCCAAAATTGGCTCTTTGATTGATGTCAACCAGTCAAAGTGAGTTCCACTTGAAAACAGTGTGCTACTGTACACATGTGTTACGGTCAAAAGGGCTGAACTTGAACTATTCTGCTTCATTTCAGGGATCCTGAAGGACTCCGTGTGTTTTACTACCTGGTCCAGGATCTGAAATGTCTCGTCTTCAGTCTGATTGGGCTCCACTTCAAGATCAAGCCCATCTAGAATGTCCAATTGGAAGATTTTAGTTACGTTAACTGATGTTTTTGTTGAACGACCGCTTTTGTACATTTGCTTTTGGTGGAAGTTTTTATTTTGAATAAACAATAAAAATAGAAATGGTGTCCTTTTGATTCGTCGGATGCCAAAGATTTGCACTGAGCATCTGATTAGCACAAATGCTACTACTGGTGATTTGACTGGTTTAAATTATAGTAAATCATGGTTCCTACACAATATTGGAGAAATATTGAATTAAATTAGGACTGGAGTCTGGATAAAATGCTAAAGTTAGAACTTAAGCTTTTATTTTTTTCTACCTCAAAATAAATGTACCAGTGTTTCACGAACTGAACATTTACTAGAAAGTAACTTGTAGAGTTGGATTTTCTGTTTGTTATTGTATATTGATGTTTCTAAATTGTCAAATGACTGCAGATGTGAATTAGCTTAAGTTATAACCTGGTACAGTGCTTCAAATGGAGACATGTTTGAGCTGTACACTGTTTTCTTTTTTAAATATAGTTTATATCTGCATTTTGTACAGGAAGACCAAATTTCAGTATTTACAAGAGGTGACAGATATTGAAACACAGCTGATATATTTAAGTCCTGAGGGGGAAAAAAAGCTAAATTCACTAGTTTCACTAAAGTTTTTAGAAATCATTTACTAGACATGCTGTTAAAGATTAATCTCTTGTACTCAAATATCCATAATAAAAAAAAAAGTAGAAATTTAAGTTCAGAAAATAGAGGAATTTTGAATTAATGAGATGGAATCCAAGATATTGAAATTTTATTCCAAAAGACAATCACAATAAAGCTGTATTATGAAACAAAGACAGTTAAATTATATGAATTACAGTAAAGATTAGTTCTGTTTTCTGTTCACATTTCAGTAAGGCACAGCTTCTTCCAGAGGACAACTCTGCAGCTGCCTGTTGCTCTGTAGTTCATTCCCAACATGTCAGCAATTTTAATTTTAATTCTTCATTTGCTTCCTAAAAATCCTAGTAATGCAAGTAAATGTTTCCTTGAATGTTAACGGATGGAATTAGCTACGTTAAAAGACAAAAACATTTTTGTGGCGATCAGGCACACTATCATCTTTTAACTCAAAGGTTTTCCTTCTACAACACTGAAGATGTCCTCCAAAGACTTGTGGACGCACTGCAGAAACTCATGGACGTTGCGAGAAGGATAGGTGGACACGTTGCAGCCGATCCAGTTGTCGTGGACACCGTAACCGACGCCGAACCCGTCGGGCACCACCGGAGCGAAACCCCCGAGGCTGACGGCGGGGCTGGTGAGCGTGCTGGTGGACAGGATGTTGTGGTTTATGGCGCCGTAGGCTGGGTCCGTGAACAGGCTGGGCAGAGATTGACCCTTAGAGTTGGCAAGGTAACGCAGAGCAAACAGGTGGCGGTCAAACCCTTGACCTGCTCAGACAGAAGAAGAAAAAAAGTGACATTGCTGTGAACATTTCTAATTAAAGGCAATGTTAGTTGTTTTTTTAAATTAACATTTTATGTCTTTCTAATTGTATGTTTTATGTGGTCTGCTCTTTATTAGGACTGCTGCTTTTAAGGTGTTTCAGAAATAAAGTGTGGTTTTATTGATAACGTTGATATAAAAACCTGGCCCCATATCGATATCCAATATCATCTTTGCTGTTATGGCTGATAACCAATATCCCATATATTTCGCTACCCTTTTGGAATGGTTAAAAAAACCCAACCACACCGCTGACATTGCTTCAGTTAAACATCTCCCAATCCTAACATCACATGCTCTGCCCCCTCCCTCTCTACAAACACAAACCACAATAATATCACCCCAGTTTTACTTATTGAACTGATACTGATATGAAACAACGGTCTTTTTCATATACCAATGTTTTCATATACCATATATATAGGAATAGAAAACTTTACACACCCATAGCTGCCTCCTTGGTGAGCTGGCCGTGATATTTGGAGCATTCATTGAGCATCGCCCGCAGCTGCTCCACGCTGTGCTTGCCGGGCTCACGAACAAAGGCGTGTGAGCAGCGTTTGGTGTGGATGGTGGCCGGTCGGATGGTCTCTGTACGGCCGTGCTTAAATGCTGCAGTGCTGCAGGACTCGTATGTGGCCACCGTCTGGCCGTACTGCCTCAGGAAGCCCATCTGAAAAGACAGCTGGGCTACGGCGTCTGGACTCAGCTTGCTCTTCTTCAGCTGCTCCTTCCCGCCTTTCTTGAACTCGATGGCAGCAATGCTAAGCTTCGACACGGCCGAGTCAAAGTTCTCTTTGGCTCTCTTGATACCGCTCTCCAGCTCTCTGTCCAAGTGGAACTGCAATCTGCGGACAGCGGAGGATGAGTCCACGGCTGCCGGGACAGAGCTTGGGTGCACCAGCGGCTTCTCAGTTGTGTCTTTGAACACCTCGTTCTGAAAGCGGAGAACGGCTACTCCGTCGCCCCAAGAGTGCTCGAAGTTAATAGCCGCCTGACCGTCCTTGGCTATGATGATGCTGAAGGACTTGTCATACCAGCGGTTGCAGCCGTCGCCATGCAGCATGTTGTGGGATATGTGAATGTGGTCCCGCATGCTCTCTTCATCCAGGCAGAGACAGAAGAGGGCGCTGTCGACTAACCCCAACGCCTCTCCGTTTCCAGTAGCTACCAGCTTCTCCCTTAGCCCCGCCCAGACATCCCTGTTCTCACTGGTCAGAATGCCCAGAGGCAAGGAGGGTGCCGGAGTTGAGTCAGACAAAATGTACTTCAAGTGGGAGTGGATCTCTGCCGGCTTCACCAAATTCCCATCTCTGTCCACAATGTCGAATACATACATGTTGCCTTTTCGCATGACTAGCAGATGTCTTCCCTTGTCATCAGTGAGGAGCTCGTCCCGACCGCGTTTTGGGATGCGCGTTGAGTTGAAGAGGCGGAAGTACTGAGACATGTCTAGAGGGTAGGCGTTCACCATGTAGGCTCCGTACCAGGACAGGGAAGACGGAACCCAGCGGATGAAGTTTTTGAAGCTATCCGTGTCACTCTTGGCCGGGTTGAGGTGGAAAACCTCCGGCTCCAGTAGACCCGCTCGCAGTGTCTTCATAAAGCGCACGGCTGAGCACACCATGTTAGTTGACCGCACCAGCTGCTCGTTGTACCCCATCTTTGGATCGGGATTGAAGGACATGAAGGGGTTGAAGTTCAGCACCACAGACTCACGCGCAGACAGATACATGTCGAACCAGGGACCTGATGTTGAAACAGACTCATTAGATCCTGTTATCATCTGTGTAGCCACTGAAAGATAACGCGCCCACCTGAGATGTAGCTTGTGTGTTTATTGGCCTTGTCCTGAGCCACCAGTTCCTCGTGGAGCTGTTTTCCCACTCCGTTCTGGAAATCCTGAGCAATTTTCTCCGTTGTTCTGAAGACAAAAGATGAAGATGGCGACATGTTCAGTTTCAAGCATCAAATTATAAAATGCACTGATAATCTCATTAGTGACTTACGCAAACTGGCCATCATCCAGCAAAGGTTTCTGGGCAGCTAAATACCTCCTGATGGTGTCCTCCAGCTTGGGTACGGGGAGTCTACATAACAACAAAGCAAAGTTAACTATGTCATCCAAAACATAAAACAGTCAGGCATAACCTTCTACCTAAATAGTCTTGAAAGCTATGTACAGTTCTTCAAGCATGCGCTATCCCCTGGAGTTATCTATCCTCCCTGTTACAAATCAGAAGGGTTCTAGAATGGTTGGAGGAGCACAACAATGAGTTTTAGGTACTGACTTGGCCTCCCAAATTTTAATATCAGTGCACCACTATTAATAAGCCTGACATGCCAATTCTGATTTTAGCCGATATAATTTTTTTGTCAGAAAAGTTGCTAAATATAGCAAAAAAATTTACTAAGTTGGCAACATAGGAGTGGTTATTGTTAACCGTGCACATGCAGATGTAACCTGGTGTGCGGGTCAGTCAGTCAGTCGTCTTTCATGGCAGAGGAAAACGTCAAGTCAACAATTTCCAGACCTTTGAGACCTTTAGTGCTCCTTTGGTTTCCTTTAGTGACCATGTATTTTGCAGCCAAAAAATATTTCTAAATAGCCAAACCTGTCTTTGTAAGCAGAGGAAAAATGCAAAGTGGTAGCGTTCATTAAAAACGCTACCACTTTTTAATGCTGGACCGGCAGTGTGCAGTCCAGCATTACTTTATGCACCATCCAGTCAGAGAAAACTCTGGTTACATGCAACACAACTTTCTCTAGTTTCTCCGTAACACAACTTAAAATTTTATGACGGTAAATTTTCACAGTTTTGCTAGGCATACCAGCATGCCTAATGACAAACAATGCCAGATTAAATAAGACTTGTTTCTTTATTCTATTGTAATCCCAGGTCTCTCTCTGAAATATGATGGATTAATGGAAAACATTAGAAGTAACAAGATGACATGTGATACACATTTAGCTTTAAAATAAAAATGTATTCTTAAATTAAATGCAAGTTCCAACATGTGGTTGTAATATTTGTTCTAATTAGTAATTTACAGTAAATGTAGTTTATGGCAGTTTAATTAGTTAGTTGGTTACCTAGGGTTGTTATGTTTATATGTTTGCATATTGAGTTCATAAGCGTTTATGTGCTCTGCCATATTGTTTGTTTTTCATTTTTGTGACATGTGATTTGTTAAATGCCCTGACCTTAACGAGGTGGCCAGCATCACATCTGATCAGACACTCAACTTAGTTGAAAGGTGAAACATTTAATGACGGTGTTTTATATCAGTCATTTTGTATCTTTACCGCCACCTGGTGGTCGCCGAGTAGAAATCAAGCGTACCCTTTTACCTACATTCGTCCTTAACCTTCTTTCATTTGAAAAACCTTATTAAAAATCCACTAAAAAGTTCAATGTAGTACCGACTAACATTAGAACAAGTCAATTACAGACTCACTCTTTAACAAGAGTCTTCTTCTCATTGGTTTTCCTACCTGGGCAAACTCTTCTGGTAATGCATGGATGGAACGACGCTTTGGTGCAGATAGTCCGCAGAAGAAGCCGTCCTGCTGCTGTAGCACCGAGCTGAGATCCTCGCTGCGGCTCTTCTTAAATAATGCTGACTCCCGGGTTTCCTCAGGCAGGCAGCGCATTGTGCTGATAGCAAGGTGGCCATGACGTTAGCTAACAATGTACGTACAGGAACCGTTCACAGGGAGGTTTAGTGCTGTGGCCAAAGGTAAAATGCTACCAAGTCACCGCTGTCAGCAGGTAGATACCACAGCTAACTCCGGCGGCTAGCAGCAGCTAGCTGCCTTGGCTCTTTGGCTTCAGAAGAACAAAAGTTTGAAAATGCGCGCTTCATAAATAACTTATTATAATCTCAAAACGATTAAACGACACGGTTTTCAGAAACAACCAAATAAATAAACAGGAAGTCTAACCGGTTCAACTAGTCACGTGATTTGTTCTGTTCGGGCTCCTTTTCCGGGGTCTGTGGACGTCACCTTAAAAACAAACAAGAAATATTTTTATTGTTTAACAAATAATGCATATTACAATACAATATATGGTAAAGGTATAAGGAACAGTGCAACAAGGATAAGAAAAAAGAACATGGAAGCAGTCAGTCAAATTAAAGGATAAGGAGCAACTATTGCAAACATAATAAAAGTAAAGTAAAAAATATATTTATATATTGGCGTTTATTATTTTTATTTATTTTTTAGAAAATACAGATTTAAGACATTTCAGTAGGAGTGACAGAGTTTAATTTGGTTTAAAATAGATCAAAACAAGAACAAGATCAAGAACTTTTAATAAGACATCAGATATTTGACTACCAGCAACATAATTTTCAGTGACAACCAATTCTTAATGTCTCTCCGGAATTAACTGGAGAAAGGACATGTAAAAAAAAAAGAGATGGTTAAGGGATTCTCCTCGACAATCACAAAAGGCGCAACATGCTAGATCAAATTTCAATCTTTTCTGCAAAACCATCCATGACTGGGCGCATTTCATGATAGATTTTGAAGTAAATAAGATAAACATAAAAAAGTACAGATTAAAAACAGATGAAATACAAAGAAGACAGTCAAACAGAAAGTAGAAGGTTACTTATCTTTTATTACTGTTTGTATTTAGCCTTATATATTGTTCTGTCTGTGCCTCCTATGTTTAGTTTACATTACCTTGTAACTATTATGTAGCTCTCTCCCTTATGAATGTTCACTGATCATACTGGCATAATGTTGACTACAATAGCTTGAATAGTATTGCTTTAAAAAAACCCCAAACTATTCTTTTTCATTATTTGCTGTATTTTAGTTTTAAATATGAAATATCTCACTTCTGTTTTGATCGTATTTTTTATTCTAATTTTTTTTTATCACAATGTGACTGTATTGACTCCAGTCTTCACCTCCTCTCACATCAACAGGTTTTTGTGCCAACTGACCTCACACACTGCAGACTGATGCATATGTTTCCCCACCAGGAATATGGGATAAAAGTGGGCAAAAATTGTGTTGTTTATGTTCCCAGCTTTTAGGGACTCTTCTGTTTTGTCTACACGCCACACTTTCCAGAGTTTTATTTGCCAAAAATTCGAAAACCATGTAATATACTATTCCCGTTTTACATTAATGCACTGTGCTGGTCTATTATTATTCCATAAAATCTCAGTAAAATGCATTGAGGTTGGTGCTGGTCCCACGCGTTCATTTCCAGCATGTTTTGTGCTCATCTAACCAGCAGAGGGCGCAATTTCCCTACTCATTCGCTGTGATGTTTGAGATTTTTTTGGGGGGAAATAAAACACTGGATTTTACCAATAACAGATGAGCGTCTTTCGGGTCTTGATTCAAACGCTTCATAAATGAGTAAAAGGGCTTTGAGTTGTTGGCCTTCAAGCCATTTCCACTCACCAAGCTCAGCAGATGTCTGCCCACTCTTCCTCTTTTCATCTCTGCTCTTCAAGCACCGGCTGAATGAGAGCTCTCCTTTTTCCATTGTGAAAATGTCTACTTTTTAATTCACCATTCGTTGTGTATTCTCTCAACGCAAGGAGCATTTTTAAATAGATTTCAAATTAAAAATCTACTTTTGTGGTTTTTAATTAGGTATATAAATGCTAATTTAATTCCACCTCAATAACTCCATGTTGGCCTTAAGACTTAAACTCCACCATCTAAAAGTTAGATTTCAGATCTAAGCAACAGCTGGACTCAGATAAACACGTGTTGCAGTATGAAAACAGTTGTCTGCAGCAACCACTCCCTTCTGATAAATGTGCATTGAAGGCTTTTCAAAATGTTAGTTCCAGAGAGAATCATGCCTGGTTAAGGCTTTTATTTTGAAGGCCCTGAGGCTGTAAATAGAAGGCATCAACCATCATGGTGTTGTTTTGGCAGTCCTGCTGAGTGTGATCAGACTCTGGGATAAAGAGCTTGGGATCAAACAACCATAAACACACACATCCAGTCATTCCAAAGAGCACACACATCCGACTACATCAGTGGATGATCAAAGAACTCGATTTTTTAAAAGTGACTCCATTAAATGCAGTTTAAATGGTAATTTAATTTTCAAACTGAAATCCTGACATTGTATCATAACCATAGTCATTATCAGTTTAAATTAGTGCATGATGCTTTGTTTTTTGATATATATTTTTCCCAAATTTGTGTCGTTACATTGTTATGGTCCATAGGTGTTTGGACTTCAGTTATTTTCTATTTTGATCATGTCCTTATTATTTATTTCCACATTTCTTGCTGTCTTAGTTTATTCTTTGTGTCAGTTCAGTTAGTCTCATTGTTTCTGTTTTTAATTTGTTTCAATAGATTAGTATTTGTTTCTGTTTACTGTTCAGGTTTTCTATCCCCTTTCATTCCCTTTGTTTCTTTCCTCACCTCAGCCTATCATTCTGCTCCCCGTCACAACTGTTAATTATTTCCTCATTTGCCCCTGCCTGCTCCCTTCCCCAGCTGCACCCACTTACCAGTAGAATTGTCTTGTTAGAATTAGCTCTTCTGGTTCTTTTATTTCCACTCCCTCCTCAGTATGCTTAAGCTCTCTAGTTACTTTGTCCTCCACTCAGTCCTTCATTTGAAAGATGCTTCTTGTATTTATTCATTTGGACATGAAAAATTAAACCTATTCAAAAGAAATTAGGTGTGGGTGGGGAATATTTTTTCACTGAGTCTTCAGTGGGTATTCCAACTACATATAGTCTTTTTGATAACTTCTTTCTGTATTACATCACATCTCTCACTGCCTTTCTACTTCCAGGAAGAGCAACAATTTACAGTCTGCCAAGAAACCTTTGGAGGATATTTCACTATCAGTCACTTTTGTGAGTGAATTTGATTAATAAAGAATGAGAAAGATGGAGCTCTTTTCAGCACTCTGCTTTTCGACCCATTTAGGAATCCACTCAAGATAATTAATTTAATTTTCTACAAGTTGAAGTGGTTTTGCAGAAATATTGCAAACTATTGAAAGATTCCATGACTAAACTACAAGAATCTTTTTTTTTTTCTGTTGTTATTAAAGCATAAAATTTGGACCCTGAAAGTCAAAGACAAAGAAAATAAATTATGTGAGAAGATGCTTTTAAAGTTCTTTTGGTTTCAATTTGTATGGATTGAAGTGCTGAAGTATTTTCTGCAGTCTCTTCTGCTTTCAAAACATCTTTGTATGGATTGTGGAAATCAGCACACTTTTAATGCTGATTCTTCCTAATAGATCTTCAGTCAAACTTTAAGATGTTATTAAATCTACAGAAGTTTTTAGTTCTATAGCCAAACACGGGGAACAAAGCAATCAGTTTGAGGCAGTGTAAAAATGTCAGGAATTTTACTCTGAATAGATAAGATATATACTGTTTATCCTAAAGGATGCTTCAGTTAAAGCCGCCAAGGTTTTACCGTTTGTTTGTCTCTATCAGCTTTGCACATCTGACCAAATTCTTTTCTTGAAAAGTAGCTCAGGTTCACTGGATGGAAAGTGTCTGCAAGCATCAGCCTTCAAGTCTGATAACAGATCCTCACTGGGATTTATGTTCAGTCTTGGACTAGGCCATTCTAACACAAAAATATTTTTTGATGTAAACCATCCAATTGTACCTTTACAGTCATTGTCTTGCTGGAAGGACAACAACCCCAGTATCAAGGAATAATGATAATAATGATAAATAATAGTTTCACTTTTTAAAGGAAAAGTAAAATCCAACCTGCCTCTATGTAAAAATAAATAATAATAATAATAATAATAATAATAATAATAATAATAATAATAATAATAATAATAATAATAATAATAATAAAACACATTAAATAAATGCCCCCTAATAGCTGGTAACTTTTGGCAGTAAAAGTTAGACTCCAGGGTTTGCATTGAGTCTAAATGTTTGCATTGCGAAAAAAAACAAGTCTTTTATCGCAGTGGAGGTTTTATTATTATTATTATTATTATTATTATTATTATTATTATTATTATTATTATTATTATTATTATTATTATTGTT
>CAEFZX010008253.1:0-67065 GCA_903066825.1 Alfaro cultratus
TGCTTGAACTTCATGTTGCCATGATGCATCACAGCACCAGTGAGCTTGTAGATGTTAAACTTCTCATCAGCAGTGAAGCCCAAGATATCAATTGCCATCTACAATAGATATCAAGTTTGTAGTTAAACTTTCAAACAACCCACGAATAGTAAGATTTGTGTTACCCAAACATGTGAACTTACATCTGTTGCAATGAACTCCTCCACATCATTTATACTCTTGACAGTCACCTCACCCTGACTGATCATATGATAGTCATAGGGATTGGTAGTGATCAATAGAGCCTCTGCAAAAAATTGGAAGAAATAGCTATAACATGCATGGTGTGTTTTTTCATTGAAATGTTGTGAGCAAGTGATCTAATATTATACCTAGCAGCTCAGGCTTGTGGCCTGTCATCAGCTGATAGAAGATGTGGTAACTCCTCTCAGCAGACAGCTGGAAGGTGACACGGGACTTCTCCAGCAGATCTAAATTTGAAAGATTAGTGTGGGAAAATAATATACTGCAAATATGTTTCACCACACAAGAAGAGTGCATGTCTTTAAATGTTCTCCATACAACACTATACTGCATTTAAATCAAAATCCATTTTCAAGTCAAGTAATAATTTGCGAAAATAACTTACATGTTTCAATATCTGCTGAGGAGAGCTTGCCACTGGTTCCGAAATGAATTCTGATGAATTTACCCTGATCATATAATAATCTTGCTATTAGGATTCTTCATATGCAACTCCAAAATCATGATATTCTTTCTTCCCTTCCCCTAATACTCACAAAACGAGAGGAGTTGTCGTTCCTCACAGTTTTGGCATTACCATAGGCCTCCAGCAGAGGGTTTGCTGCAATGATTTGATCCTCCAGTGAACCCTGCAAAAAAATATTTTTAACATTTGATTTTACATTTCACATATAAGAGGTATATATACCTCTTATATGTGAAATGTAAGAGGTATATTTCACATGCTTCTTAAATATGTGAATTATTTAATAGGTAATTCTCTGAACTTTGTACACAAAAAGAATTGTATACCTGCATTTTTCCTGCCACTGGTTCTGCCTTCTTAGATCCAGTCACTGCAATTGTTGCAAAGTACTGGATGACACGCTTGGTGTTTACAGTCTTTCCAGCACCGGATTCTCCACTAGAGGAGAGGAATAATTGATCATTCAGATTATTCAGCCTCATTGTTACACTTCTGTAAATATGTATAAACATCTTTTTTTTTACTTACGTGATGAGGATGGACTGGTTCTCACGATCTGAAAGAAACATTTGTAAATATATATGGTTTGCAGTAAATATGCACCACCATCTCTCACTGTTCAACATCTTACCTGTGAGCATGAACTGATAGGCATTGTCAGAGACGGAGAAGATGTGAGGGGGTGCCTCAATCCTCTTCTTGCCTCTGTATCCTGCTACAACAACAGCATCGTACACTGGGAGCCACTTGTAAGGGTTCACAACGACACAAAACAAGCCAGAGTAAGTCTGAAAAGACAGATATATTCTTATTTAGTATCCTAGCCTGCTTTTGAGGTGGTAGTTTTTAGATTTTTATGATAATGTATTCTTCCTAAATTCTCACATAGATCATCCAAGACGCAAACCGATCTTTGAGGTTATACAACACACAAGGCTCGTTGAGGTGGGTCATCATGGCCATGTCCTCAATTTTGTCAAACTTTGGAGGATTCCTGGGATGAATATCATCCTCTTTGACTGTTACAGTCTAAAAAAAACATGGACTGTCACAAATGTGTTTAAAATATAACATTCGGGAGGAATTAGAAAAGGACCAAATTAAAAAATTTAACAAAGCTTTACCTACCTTCCCTCCGTCTGTCTCAACAGTGGCTTTGCCACCTTCTTTCTTCACAAGTTTACCCTTGACGTACATATCATCAGCATCCACCACAAAGTACGCTGTTTTAGCATCAAATGGAGCGGTCTGAGCCTCAATCCTCTCCTTTTCTGGCTTGCGGAGATATATGGCCGCAGGGCCATAGGCCTCCATCTCTGCATCCGTGCTCATTTTGGCAGCTTTTCAGTCCTGTAAGAATAATAACTTTTGAATTGGTTTAATCTTATTTGTTCTCATAAAATTTTTATGATATTCTGGAACACATTTCTAGAAAATCTAAATCTATTGTCTATCTATTATACTTTTATTATTGTACATATAAGTCCTACCTTCCTCCCAGCTGAGTTGGTGTTTAATGATGTCTAAAGATGCTATTAAAAGAAACATTTACATAATTAATCTCAAAATACTTTTCTGAAATATTTTAATCTTCAAGTCTCCTAGATTAATTAAAGAATTGTTTAATTTCAATTTGCTCAAATCATCAATACAAAAGAATCACTTTGTGTCTCTAACAGAAAGAGACACAGGAAATTAATCACTTAAACACAAGCAAGTATAAGTCAATGTAAACAACAAAGGACTGACCTGTATGGGATGCCCATCAGTTCTCAGCGAAGTCTGGGGCTGCTGCTTTTATACAGGCTGAAAATGCCTCGGTCAGCAGCAGTCTGCTTCTCCATTTGGTCAAGCATCCTTGTCATCTTAAGACCCATCGTGTGACATTTCAGGATCAGTCTGCTATTTTTTGATGTAACATTTACTAGCTATTAAACAAAGAGCTTTTTCAAACAAAAAAATGTATTACTTTATTACTAAATCAAAATAATTCAGAACCATATATTAAAAAACATATGAGAATGAAAACTTGTTAATTGGAATAAAAAGAAAATGCAACAACAATACAATTAACACTGCATTTGAAAAGGTGTTTTAATTCTACAGTATGCATCAATAATTAAAGTAATGAATAATTAAAATTCTCAATTGCTAAATTAAGGAACCCGTCACTTGACCTTTCTTTCTTAAACATATGTGTTGCCTTTAGTAAAATCTCAGTAAATGTCACAAGTATCAAGTCTGAAAGCATATCCACATTTCAAATATTTGCAATAAAAAAATAAAAAACAATTTTCTCTCAATTAATTTTGAGAGTATGTTATTTAGTATGAGTCATTTTCAATCACATCTTTCTCATATAAGCATGTCTTTTGCTCATAAAACATGTCTGACAGTAATCTTCAAAGTATGTCCCAAAATAGATGCCATGATATACATGTGCTCTTATAAATAATTTATACAAATAAATTTTAATTGTTAATCTCTAAAATATGAGTAAGTTTAAAGAACTGATAACTTTGTAGTGAGAAGTTGTGTCTTCTTAGCCCTGCAAATAAACAAGCCCGTCGCCAAGAACAGAAATTCATTTGGGGAAGCTCCCAAGTGGTGCTGGTATACTGTTGCAGGACACTGGCACGGCTCATATTCCTCTAATAAAACTGAATGTATGGCCCTTTCCATAAAGTTCAAGCGGTGTTACACCTTGCCTTTTAAAGGAAGGAAAGAACATTTGCCAACCAGGGTGAGAGAATATCTATAATAAGTATCACTTGAATATCCAAGATCTTTATCCTCATGCTTCATTTGATTCAAAGGATGTTGTTGCTGTTGTAGACAGTTGGTGTCCTTGCAAAACTATTCAACTTTGATTTTGATCCTTCACTAGCCACTGCTTGAGAAATATTCATTACACAAGCAACTGGCTAATACTTTTTAAAAGGGATTACTTGGCATAATACATCTCTGATATTTATTAGTCTCCACAGCAGTTTCTATTTTTAGGCAGTAAGAAAAAAAAATGTGTTTTATTTATTTGACTTAATAGTTTATTACACTTGTCATAGAATTTTAAAAATTATCTTATTTTGCTCAATATTTCTTTGTATCCAAGAGCAGAACAAATTAGTTTTCTTTGTTAAATTTTTTATAAGGTTAAGCTTATGGTTCAGAAGAGTAGACTCCAAATGGCACAAAGCTTACATCAGGTTTTTCAGGTTTCATTAGAGTCAGTATCAACAGGAATACTGAAAATTTTATGTAACTCCCTTTTCTTAAGAGGTTGTTTGGCAAAAGTGCTCTTTATTCAGTATTAGTTGGACAGGAAGTAAAGCTGAGAGAAAAAAATTTAAAGACTTGCAGTAAATGGCCCCATGGCTAGGATTAAAACTAGTCACAGCTGCAACAAGGATCACAGCCTCAGTATGTGCTGCTTCTGCTCTACCACTCAGCAACATGAAGACCCCACAAAAGTCTTTATATAAATGTAAGTATTTACCGTATTTGCCTTTCAGCATCTACAAAGAACTGTGCAAGACTCATATTGTCTGTCCTGCAACTCTGCAAGAATAAAGTGGGTATACAATTTGATTCTTAACCCCTTAACTGTCACTCTCGAAACACTTACATGTTACCAATGGGGTCCATGAGGACACCATGGTCCTACACCATGGTCCTCATGACAGTTAAGAGATGTTGCCTTTGTTAGGAGGGAAAGTGTATTAAAATCAATAACTATTTTATATATTACAAGTGAAAATATTGCAACTTTCAGACATTTATACACCCATTTTAAAATGCCATTTAAAAACATATTTTGTTAAATCAGTTCAAAACCTTTTACACATGTAATGTGTGTGGAAAAGTGTTCCTGTTTTTTGCATGTTTATCACGCTAAGTGTTTGAGTTCATCAAACCAACTTAAATATTAGTCAAATACAAGGAAACACCAAATGCAGCTTATTAATTAAAGTGTTTATTATTAAAGGAGAACAAAAATCCAAACCTACCTATGTGAAAAAAGTGATTGCCCCTAAAACTAGTAGTTACTAGGTTGGGCTGCTATAAAAGAAGATTCAGTGCTTAAAAGGTGCATATCATAACATAACGTGTTTTTTTTTCAGTTCAGTTGTATAGTATGAAGGCAACATTATATCTGTAAAAAGAAATGTTTATAATTTATCATATTTAAATTTTTTAAGTAACAAAATTTTGCGATTTTTGCAGGGGTGTGTAGAGTTTCCAGTACCGCTGTAAATAAAAAGAACAAATACCATGTTCAATAATTGCTTAGCAGCAGCTGAGAAATTGTAATAAAAAAATTAAACAATTAAGAAAATGAAGAAATATGGCTATATGAAAAGATGTCGGCTGTCTTAATTATATCTTACAGGATAAGAAAAACATGAACAATTTTGTCAAAGGAAAGAAACAGAAATAACATAGGTTTATCGTTGACTGGAACAAAAACAGACACAAAGGTTTCAGTAGTATTATCTTGCTGGTGTTGGCCGTTTTTACTTCCTTTAAACACCAGCTGGTGGCAGTAACAAACCCTGTTTTCGTTGACAAGCCGCAGAAAAACTACAAGCTTCCCCCAGGTTTGTAGTTCTTTTTGAATGCGCTTGCGTGCTTTGTAGCGGCACCACCGGAAGTTACATAGAGGGCTACACGCTTTGAGTTTGCAAGCTAGTTTAGCTTTTCAAAAGTTAGCACTGAGTTTTAACTCCAGAGTTGATACTGTCTTGAAGGAAATGCCTTTCTTAAATGGAAAAGCTGACGTTATATTTGTAAGTAACACAAATGAAAATACTATATAATATATATCGCTATATCTAACACTAGTTGTAGCTAGCTAGCGTAAACCTAGCCTGGCTGGGTACATAAAATTGAAAGAGACAGTTGTGTTTTGTGGGTTTTCATGAAGTTATACTTCATGATAACTTTATATTGCTATCAAGACATCGTAGCAATACTTGCCGTAATACTTTATTTTGCTGTAATGAAATAAATTCAAACGTCACTCTTTCGTAGATTTTAGCTTACATCGTCTTTCGTATTTGCTGTTTTTATTACTTTTTCAGGAGGATGATGATCTTCCTTATGAAGAGGAGATTATCAGGAATCCATACTCAGTCAAGTGTTGGATGCGCTACATTGAATTCAAACAGAATGGAGCCAAATCCACCCTGAACATGATATATGAACGGGCTCTGAAGGAATTGCCTGGAAGGTAACTTTTACTGAAAGATAAAATTGTACATTTTGGTAAAGATGACTCTCTCTTTTTTTAAACCAAAATTTCCCTTAATTTTTACAGCTATAAATTGTGGTACAATTATCTGAGAGAAAGGCGGAAACAAGTCAAAGGAAAATGCATTACAGATCCATCATATGAAGAGATCAATAACTGCCACGAAAGAGCACTTGTGTTTATGCACAAGGTAGTATTGACTCAAAATCCAGCAATATAACAGTACAAAACATTGTGTGGTCTTGGGTGTTTTTTTTTTTTAACTAACCAATCATTTTTTTCCATAAATGTAGATGCCCAGGATATGGATTGATTACTGTCAGTTCGTCGTGTCACAGTGTAAGATCACGAGAAGTCGGAGAACGTTTGACCGAGCTCTAAGAGCACTACCTGTAACACAGCACCCACGAATCTGGCCATTGTATCTGCGCTTCGTTCACAGCCTGCCCCTGCCTGAAACAGCCCTGCGGGTATATCGAAGGTACCTTAAGGTGAGATTATGGAGCACAAAGCATCTCTGTACAGCGCCTGTCATGTAAGCATTCATGCTGTGATCGTATGTTGGGAAATTTTCTGTAATTTCACTGTGCGGTCGGTATTTTTGCTTGTGTAACATTTTACGTGAAATCCTGAAAGCTCGTTCCTAAGTAAAAGTATTTGACAGTTTTTTTGTTTTGAGAATATCTGAACCTTTATATGTTTTAGTCAACAAAATATATAGTTTTGATTCCGATTAAGAGAGGTTTAGCAGCACATCTTCTAACATTCTTCTGGTTTTTCATATTGCAACATCGTTGTAAAGGTAACAAAGATTATGCTCTAGAAATTTAAGTGCAGTATTTCTCTACATTTTCCAAAGTATTCTGTCTTCTCTTTATACTTTGTAGCTGTCTCCAGAGAACGCAGAAGAGTACATAGACTACTTGCGGTCTGTTGGTCGCTTGGATGAAGCAGCTGTGCGATTAGCAGCAATTGTAAACGATGAAAGCTTTGTGTCCAAAGAGGGCAAGTCCAACTATCAGGTAATATGTAATTTTAGGTCTAGCACCTTCAAGTATGTCCGTATTATTCTGATCATAGTAACAAATGAATCCTTATTTTGCGTGTATTTTCACTTTTTTGTTTAGCTGTGGCACGAGCTGTGCGACCTGATCTCTCAAAATCCTGATAAAGTGACCTCTTTAAATGTTGGAGCCATCATACGAGGTGGCCTCACACGCTTTACAGACCAACTTGGAAAACTTTGGTGCTCTTTGGCTGATTATTACATCAGGAGTGGTCACTTTGAGAAAGTACGTTTCACTGAATTGCTTATATTTTTATGTATAGATCAGTTTTTAATTTATCATTTTAAACTTTTGCTCTATATTTGTGAATAAAATTTGTTTTGGTTGTTGAAAGGGGATGCATGATGTGTCATTATAATGGTCTCTTTGTTTCTTCAGGCACGGGATGTTTATGAGGAAGCCATACTTACTGTAGTAACTGTGAGGGATTTCACTCAAGTGTTTGATAGCTATGCTCAGTTTGAGGAGAGCATGATTGCTGCAAAGATGGAGACCACTGCTGAGATGGGACAAGAGGAGGAAGGTTTGTATGAGTTAGCATTAAGGCAACTTTCTTCCACAGTGCCACTTATGGCAGATTTCTTTTCCTCTCTCCAACCAGATGACATAGACCTGGAGCTTCGTCTGGCCCGCTTTGAGCAGCTAATTGCCCGGCGGCCTCTTTTGCTCAACAGTGTACTGCTGAGGCAGAATCCCCATAATGTGCACGAGTGGCACAAGCGAGTAAAACTTTATGAAGGAAATCCACGACAGGTAAGTTTTCGGGCCTGTATACATTTTATTAAAAATATTTCTATATCTCTAAGTGTCTATCACACAGTACTGATAAATGGATCAAATATAATGTGCCAACTCCAGATCATCAATACATACACTGAGGCAGTACAGACAGTGGATCCAATGAAGGCCACTGGAAAACCTCATTCTCTCTGGGTTTCTTTTGCTAAATTCTATGAGGAAAATGAACAGCTAGATGATGTAAGTTACCAAAGTCTTTCCTTTGGAGCTGCATGGATTCTTTTAACTTAGGATGGATGATAGTTTTTCCTTTTAATTTATATGCCTTATATTTCCTGACTCAGGCCAGGACAATCTTTGAGAAGGCTACTAAAGTAAACTACAAACAAGTGGATGACCTTGCTGCAGTTTGGTGTGAATATGGAGAGATGGAACTTCGCCATGAGAATTATGATCAGGCACTACGCATACTGAGGGTAAAATTCTTCTAGTAGATATTTTTGTTGATTACAGATGCTGTATCAACATGATTTGTTAATTTTTTCTTCCTTTATTGCTGTTTGATATTTTTATCTTTTCTTGGATGAGATAAGGAAAATACTAACACCAAACAGCAAAGCGTTTGAAAAGCTCTTTTCAAAAAAATAATTCAACGATAAGGTCATATCAACATAATCTATTCTTTGGAAGTTATATCTGATTTTTATCAATTCAGCATGTTATTAGAACATCATCCAATAATGATGATGTTTCAGTTCATAGTACTCCAGTTATAAGTTTAGAAGAATATCCAGATTTACTATATTTATTAAATCTTAGTGTGTGAAATCTGTTTTTTCCAGCTCAGACCAACAATTTCTGCTCAGTCAGAGCTTTGAATCGTTTCCACTTCATATATATTCATTGGATAACAGATAGTAGTGGAGAGCTAAGGCTGCCTTGTAATAGAAAACACTTCCAACCAAGCCTGACTTAGGAAATCTGCCTTGACCCACTGGGTATTGATTAGATAAAAGGGAGATGAACAGAAACACCAAACAAGAGAGGAACAGTGAAGAAGTTGGAGCGCAGAGACACTGACATGTTGAATTAGTTTTTTTTTTTAAATGATACATTTATCTTAAAGTATCATTTTCTGTTCAAAGTGTCATAAAATACTATCCTCTATCAAAAGCTAAAGAAAGACCATTTCTAATGATAACTGTTCACACTTACAAACAGGCTATTTGACGATCTTCCTTATCCAGCCCCCCAGATGTCTATTAATATGCTATGAAAATCTATTTGGGCTCAAAACAAAGGACTAACTAATGCAGCATGATGCAGCAGTACAAGTAACAAGCAAATTGCTTTTGTATAAACTAGGTGTTTAGGGACATCTATTGGCAAATTCAGGAACTGCAACAATACAAACATTGCAAATGAAGCATATGTTTGTGCTCTGTAACAAATGAAAGAAAAATCTGAAAATGACAAAAGTATGTCATATTTTTAGTTCTCAAAGCATTAAGAATGTAATGATATTTCATTGTGTTTGGTTGGCTTCATTGTGTTCAAGGACTCACTGGTGACACAACATTCACATGAAAACAGATTATTTAGAAGTCATTAAAAAGAAACTTATTGAACACAAATTTGTGAAAGATGAACATTTAAGGCAAATACTTCAAATGCATCACTGTAAAGCAAATAAAACTACTGTTTTTTTCCATTGGCATGTGACTTTTTACTATTGTAGCTACAACACTAAGTTTATATTTTTATGATTTTTGTATTAGAAAGCTACAGCAATCCCATCTAAGAAAGCAGAGTACTTTGATTCATCTGAGCCTGTGCAAAACAGAGTCTACAAGTCTCTGAAGGTCTGGTCTATGCTGGCAGACCTCGAGGAGAGTCTCGGGACTTTTCAGGTATGTATATAAATTTGTAGATGATGACGAAGCACATAATCAGATCTATAGTTTTCTATTTTAGTTATTAATCCCTTATATCTTATTATTCTGGTTTTGATCATCAGTCTACAAAAGCAGTGTATGACCGCATCATTGATCTACGCATTGCCACTCCTCAAATTGTCATCAACTATGCCATGTTCCTTGAAGAACACAACTACTTTGAGGAAAGCTTTAAAGTAAGAACGCTTGAACCAATTCAGGAACATGTATTTTGTTACTCATAGTTGTATTTTTATTTGATCAATTTAAAAATATTTTCATTGTTTCCTTCCTTTCAAAAGGCATATGAACGAGGGATCGCTCTCTTCAAGTGGCCAAACGTTTATGACATCTGGAACACTTACCTTACCAAGTTCATTGACCGTTATGGTGGCAAAAAATTGGAACGAGCCAGAGATTTATTTGAACAAGCCCTGGATGGCTGCCCTGCCAAGTTTGCCAAGAGTAAACAACCTTCATAGTACAGCACAAAAACTTTTCAGTATTACATTTTATGTTCTTATTCTATCTTGTAAATTGCTCTAAAACGTTGTTGTTTTCTTCTTATTTGTTTTTAGCCATTTATCTGTTGTATGCCAAACTGGAAGAGGAGTATGGGTTGGCACGGCATGCCATGGCTGTCTATGAGAGAGCAACACAAGCAGTGGAAACTGAAGAGAGACACCATATGTTTAACATCTACATCAAGAGAGCAGCTGAAATTTATGGTGTTACATACACCAGAGCTATTTACCAGAAGGCCATTGAGGTGAAGTTTTAGTTACATAAAATAATACTTGGAAGTGTTTCTTTTCATTCTTCTGCAGGTTATGCTTCATAGGGTTCCAAAGAAAGTTGTTTGTCACAAAATCAGTCAAATTAAGATAGCTGAATTTCTGTTTTCGTTAGTACCTAAAAAACATTCCTCAGCTAAACCAACAATGATGCTAAACTACTTTAGAATTATTTGAAATAAAGAACATCACAATAGTTGCACATCAAGAGTAATATGTTCAAGACTTGTAATTCTAATTGCAATATTTATTGTATGAATAGTAGTTATTTAAATTATCACATATCAGTTATGTTTCCTGCCCACAAATCACACAATGAACTTGTCTATTTATAGTTGACAAACTACTGTGCTGAGCTTGCCTAGAATGATAAAACAAGTCTAAGATTGCAACATTTGTTTAATTTACATAGCATATTTTTATCTTCTAAAAATGTTGTTTTATAAATGCTGAATTGGCTGACATCTGAGGATTACCTTTTAAACTCCACCAGGTTCTTCCTGATGAGCATGCGAGGGATATGTGTATGCGATTTGCTGACATGGAGTGTAAACTTGGGGAGATTGACCGTGCCAGAGCAATCTACTCCTACTGCTCTCAGATCTGTGACCCAAGGGTGAAAGAAACCACCTTATCTTAATGTTTTCTTAGTAAAGTGTTCAAAAATATGGCAATTCATTTGGATATATTTATCGTCTTTTAGGTGACAGCAAATTTCTGGCAGGCCTGGAAGGAATTTGAGATTCGCCATGGAAATGAGGATACAATTAGGGAGATGTTGAGAATCAAGCGCAGTGTCCAGGCTACATACAACACCCAGGTCAACTTTATGTCCTCGCAAATGCTGAAGGCTTCAACAAGCTCTACAGGCACTGGTAAGACACCATATTTGAAAGTTGGGCCCTTAGTTGTGGGTTTCCCTTGATTTTAGTATCTGCTTAATTCCTTACTCATGAAGGTCTGTTAAGCTATTACCACAGTCGAAAGACTTGTCTTTCTGTTTTATTTTGTCCTATTGTAAGATTATTAGTTACAGCTGTAAAAACAGCTATAAAATTTGAATATTTTATAAATAAAACGGGGAAAGCCATGCACAGACAGGCTAAGGACAATAGTTGCTATCAGAATTGTTAGAAATATAAATTATATAACATAGAAGCATTTGATAAAAGCATTTGATTCATATCTTGACTTCCTCTTTCAAAGTTGGAAAAGTATACGCTATGGTATTTCTGTATTCAATTATTTTTTTAAGCTATTCAGCTGGGAAAATCAAGTTTGAGACTTCAGATATTTAACATTAACAAAAGTAAATAGTTTAAATAAAGCTGAAAAATGCAAGCACTTCTCAAGGGTTAATGTGAGGCAGATTATGTTTTCCCACTAAAATAGGGTAAGCACTTCCATAATCCCCAGCAGGTTAATTTACATACCAATAAATCTAAGGTTGCACCCCAAATTATTCAAACACTTGATAGACATAGTTTTAAATTTATTTTATTTCAGCCTAAAAGGTTATTTTCTGGCAGAAATTTAGACAATTTTGATTGATCCATTTTACTTTACAAAAATAGTTTCCAGAAATGAAGTAAACCTTTCTTCTTTAATTAAACCTCCATTATGGGCAAAACTGCAATCAAACCTGTTTTATTTAATTTTTTTTATAGTTCCTGAAAACATTTTGTATGTTTATAGTTATATTTACTTTTGATGATGAGTTCCAAGTATTTGAGGTTGGAATCACCCTGATCTTTCGCGCCTCCCATGATTCTCCATCAAAATGAAGTAAGGAAATACTGTCCAATATTGTTAATATTACTGGTCCAAAAAAGTTTTTTTTTTTTTTTTCATGTACAACTTAAACAGATATTTATGAATACAAAAGCAAAAATAAAGCACATTGGGTCAGAGGAAAATCCACACATTTTCTGTCCACCAGAGTGTTTTGTCACTTAATCTACTATTGATGATCTGTGTAAACTGTATGGGATATTAAGAGAAATCAGTTATGGAAATTTTAACTTTAAATTTACAGAATGTTAAAGACTTTAGGAGAAACATTAATAATTGATATGTTTGTCTCAATATTTTCTTTTTGGTGTCAGTTTCAGATCTTGCTCCTGGCCAGATGGGAATTGATGATATGAAAATGTTGGAGCAGAAAGCTCAGCAACTTGCTGCAGAAGCTGAGCAGGACACACCCAAACCCAAGGAGAAAATTCTGTTTGTCAGGTTTGTGGTTCAAACTTTGATTGACTAAGATATTAATTCACAGGTTTTATAAAAGCCATCACTTTCAATGTGTCACCATTTTCCTTATCTCTCCATACAGGAGCGATACGTCTCGCAGTGAGTTGGCTGAGCTTTCCAAACAAGCCAATCCTGATGAGATAAATATTGATGACGACGAGGATGAAGATGATGATGACCAAGGACCCGATGGTTAGTGTAAAACAAATTAAAACTGTGGTGTGAGGGGGGTGAATTGCTTGTTTAAGCATTTCTGTGAGTCATTTAAAATGTGATTTTCTCTATTTTTTGCCTTTACAGAGGTGCAGCTTGAGCAGAAGAGTGTTCCAACAGCTGTCTTTGGAGGTCTTAAAGAGGACTGAAAAAATTACTCATTAAATTTTGCAAAAATCCAAGCTTATGTAATATTTCAGTGGCTACATATTTTAGATTACAGTGAACGCTTAGATGTATCATTAGTTTGATAGAATGATACAGACATCCTTAAGAATTAGCAGGAGAACTTTCCCTTTAAAGTTTTGTTTTTTAGGTGAAGAGCTGTATCTATTTTGACCACATGATGTCAGTAACTCTTTAAGCCCAGCATGTTTATTTTATCGGGTATTTTTTAAATGATACGTTTTGTTAGAGTTGAATACTTGTTCATACTTATTTTTCAGAAATAAACAAGTTTAATACATGTTTTCTACCAGAACAAAATTTAAATATGTTTTAATTGAAAGCTATGCACCAGAACACACAGGGGAGGAACACTGTTTCATCAGCTTTGAATGTTACAACTGATAATGTAAAGAATTTCCAAAAAGTTGAAAACGTGTAGATTAATTCTAACTTTGTAGTAATTCAGTTCAGGCTGTGGTTGCTTTTGTACATTAAACTGTTTGTTATTGAATGGTGGAATTACATAAAATTTTGAATAATCAGTAAATGTTATGTAATAGTTTGATTTCTATTTTGTTCAAATTGCATAATTCATATTCTTATTGTTCACATAGATAGTAGATAGTAATGTTATAAAACTGGATAAAGAGGTAAGTACTTGAATCTGAAATAAATCAGCAAGCAAACTTGCTCAATATCTTAGTTTTAGACACCCCATCATCAGACACAAACTGGCATATTACAAAGTACTGACTTGAACTAATTGTTTCAACTGATTAAAATAGCTGAGAAATAATCCTCTTATGAAGTTAACAGCAGTGCCTGTAGACCATTTTTGAGCATCATGTGATGGCATGCTCTTGGGTGTGCTGTTTACCAAGGTTGTAGGTGTTGCAGGAACACGGTCTGGAAAACATCCAGGTCTAAGATAAAGTAAACCGAAGCACTCAAGCTTTTTGGTTTCATTACCTCACAAGTGCATAAAATTTTAATTGATTTTCTCTATGGCAATGTAGCATAAATTTCAGATTGCTATATTGTGTTATTGTACACAAATTTGAAGCTGTTTAATCTTGCATTTAAAGGAAGATGCTAGATTATTTTTTATTGTTTCATTGCATATTTTAAGATATAGTTTATGAAATGTTATAAATTCTTTAAGATTATATTTCTGTGCTGCTGTCAAATATAATTTGAAAACTTTAGGTAATAGAGAAAAATACTTTACCATGCAAAAATTTCTAGGATTACGAATTATTAAAACTAAATCTCAACAGTTGTGAGATGTCCACAACTGTGGCTTATTATAATAAGCCATTTAATTTATGGACTTATCCATTAACAGTAGAGTGGATTTTTTTTTTACCAAGTTAACAATGGTAGAATTAGACTTCTTATCATTGAATAAAATATTGTGAATAATCTCCAGGAACAAGTGATTTTGACTACTTTCAATTTGACTTCCTATACTTTTCAGTGTGATTTCCACACTTAGGCTTTTTTTTTTTCTTTTGGAGTTTATAAAGCTTTGAAATGCAATAACAGAAGAGCAGATTTCGAATGATCTGCACTTTAAGTTAACTTCCAACAGGTTTAAGGCATTAAAATGCTGCCCCCTCAGGGGTTCATCTACATACCAGATGCACCTGTAGCAAAACTACCACCACACCTCTACCTGCTGTTTCCTTTCACAAGGAGGGCCCGCCCTCTTTGCGCATCCTTAATTCCTATTGGCCAGTTGGGTGAGCGAGCGATGCCAGTGTGGAGCACCTGGTAGTCACTCATCGCCTGGACTAAAGTGGAGCCGTGTACAGTGAACTGACAACACAGCAATGCGGACGAAGACAGGCTGAAACGATTGGGAATAGTCCGGCTTTCTGTAACATCTCGGTGTTTCTGAGCGTCGTGTGATTGTAAAGTATAACTAAGCGGATATTCCGTCTTCAGGAGGACGTAGAAGAGGACATTAGCTGTCTGGAAAGCCAAACCGGGGCGGATATTTCCCGAGGAAAACCTGAAACCACATCCGTATTCCCAGCCCTGCGGTCGTGTGGAATACTCAACTAAAATAATGGTTGCCTGAGTATTTTTATACACTCTTGCATATATTTTTTTGCCAGCATCGCCTGCGAATTTTTTTTTTTTACAGTGCCGCTATGGTGGACTCCCCCACTAAGAGGAAGACTTTTGTGGTCCCAGACATAAAGCCATTGGATTTGTATGACTGCAGTAAATCAAAAATATGCGCAAGTGTAGGATGGCTGTTGGCGAAGTCCTACGGGAGTTCAGGTAGGTTTTTGTTCGGGCCTGCTGGCTTAAAACCCTGTTTTATTCGGGACCCCCCTTCTTTTGTTGTCTGGTAATGTATTTACATTATTTTAGTGAAACGCACATGCACGGAAAGCGACTGCAGTGCTTGAATTGTTCGGCGATTTCAGCACAAAGAGTCGCATGTGAAAAGAGGACGCTGGCACTGTATGCATTTTTTGGGACTGTGACACATGTCATTTATTGTCTCTTTGGGTATGTATGTCAGAGAAACGGGCCTCCTCTTGTAGGCCTCCCTTATCAAGCTAACCACTATGTCCTAATACCAGCCCTGAGGTCTGAAATGACAGGCTACACAGACATGGTACACAACGCATTTGTGTTCTCAAATATGTTCTTTCATCTGTGATAACAGCAGCTTACTGTGGAAGACTGAACTGTGGACCCAATAGGTAAAAATGAATTTCCATGTTAAATAATATTCTGCATTCCTCTATGGCAGCTTTTAATTTATTAGACATTCTCCCGTCAGCAAAACTCTTGATTGATAAACCACCCAGCCACTGTGATGCAGGAAACTTACAACTTAAAATAAGTAGTATTTTACATACAGCTCAGATATGTGTTTGGGTTGCTTAAGCTCTTGTCAGCTTTGACCCTGAAATGTTGACGTGTGGCTTTGTTTTAGAACACCAGCTAGGAAAACATTAAAACTCACACAGAAGAAAGGAGACACCCAAGTAGTCATGTGTGCCTTTTCATTCTAGTTGACTTAAATTTTTACAAAACGACTCTCTCATCAGTGAAATGATATGCAATCGACTTAAAGGTAATTTTGTCATATGTACTGAAAGGTTTAGAGAAGATTGCAAATCTTACTCATTTTGCCAATACAATTGTTTTGTGTGTGTGAGCTATTTTGTTACACAATGCTACTGATCCTGTGTTTAAGACTCCAGGCTGTTGCCACCTTTGTGTACTCAGTTTAGCACCTCAGCCACACCCTATGGTCAAAGTCATGCCAAGCCACTGGAATATAACAACAAAACACTGTGATCATGTTTAGTTTCCGTCTTAATCAACTCGATAGCCTTGCAGATAGAGTCATGCAAATTCAGGATAACATCCAGTCCTTTCCCAGAAATTCAGCTGGTTAGGACAGATAGCCCAGGAGGAGCCAGAATAGGTCGTTTCAGCTTTTCAAGGGCAGTTAACTTATTTAAAACAATAGACAACATTTTAACACATTTTAATAGCAGTCTTCAAAGACCTTTCTAAGACATGTGCCAGAAATGTATGAAAAGCTTTGTCATCGAATGTATAAGCTCCTCAAAAATAAATCTCTATTTAGTCATAATAATCTGCTTAAGAGGTTGAATTAAAATATTTATGTTGGCATGAAAAAAGGTATTAAGGCTTAGGGACCAGGACAGCAAGTAGGTTAAACATAATCATTACTCATTTAAGCAAAGGAGCATTCAAGGAAATAATTGAAAGGCTAAACATACTGAACTAGAATTTTCATTTTTCTTTTACCTTTTGGCTATGACATCTAGATCTGTTGCATGTATTTTTTGAGGACTGTGACACTGTTTCAAAAATGAACTTGGATATTTAAATACGGTAGGTAACAAAACATGATCCACCTGGAATGTCACAATGGAAAAATAATTAACAAATCATCTGAGGGTGACTCAAGCTAGTGCGCCATTAAGCTGGAATGAAACACAAGATTTACCTGTTTAGGCTAGGAGGAAGTCTGTTTTTCAATAAGTAACACTTGCATGCCTTCAGTTTGTTTAAGCCACGTGTCTGTTATGTCTATTTTAATGCTGCTATATACTAAAAGAGGGTGTATTCAAAAAAAAATATGTTACCAGACAATGTCGGTATTATGGTCTAGGATGGGAGTATTCAACTCCAGTACTCAAGGGCCGATGTCCTGCAACTTTTAAGCGGGAATCAATTGGCTCAATTAAACATACAATATATGGTCAAGCTCTACATTGTCCTGCTATCATCCTGATTATTTGGCTCAGGTTTGAAGAAGCAGAAACGCATCTAAAAGTTGCAGGACACCAGCCCTCGAGGGCTAGAGTTGAATACGCCTGGTCTAGAATGTTTGCTGCTTGTTAGTGTTCAGTCAGAAAGTTTAAATTGTGTACAAGGCGGTTTTCTTTAAGACCAAGCCTTTCACACTGTTGCTGAATTTTACTTTAAATTTCAGGGACTTCAGGTCAATTTACCCATTTGCCACTTCGTACAGCCATTTTGTGCCTTTGTATTCTCCATTTCGAATCTATAAACAAATCATTTTGTACCCGTGGACTTAAACCATTTTGTTTTAGTGTAATATGTATTTTATTTACGTACTTTGATAAGTTTCAGACAAACATGTTTGTACAAATTCTCAGATTTTATGTAAAATATTATTCAAAGATAAGTTAATACCTGAAAATTTACCCCTTATTGGATGAACCACTGTAAGAAAGGTCAGTTCCCTCTCTGTCTTATAGGGCTAAGGACTCTATAATTAAGTGCATCAAGATCTAATTTAGAGTTTGTTTCTATCATCTCTTCATATTGCATACTTGCCCTCTCCTCTAGTGTTGTCCTGTTTACTTCTGAGGCGCTCGTAACGTAATCACTTTCACCCTTTAGGATGTTCCTCAGTGTACACTGGCCCTTTAATGCAATCAAGCTTTGTGTGCTGCAGTAAGCAGTGCTTGTGTTAATGTTACAGGATACAAAGGGCTTTCAGGGCTAGCATGCTTATAGTAAGTGGATCTTTGAGGGCATGTGAAGACGAGACACTTCATATGTTGTGTTTTATCTCTCAATCAGATTTTGGTTCAGAGATCAATATTTGCTTGCTTCCCACACTATTTTAGCCACACAAAGAAAATATATTGTTTTATTTATTTTTTTCATCTTAATGTAAATTAAACTGAAGAGTTTTTACTTGCAAACCTTTCCGCTGCACATCGGTAATGATGATAATCAATGTGTGGTTTGAATTTAAATGTTCTCAAATATAGTTGATAAAAGTTAGCTATGGTGGTCTGTTATTCTGAGTTTGAGTGGTTACATGGAGTGTGGGCTGCTAGCATTGCTCTTCTGACTAGAGCTAAGTTTTGGGGCAACAGAACAGTACCTGCTTTGTTCTAAAAATAAAACCCGGTAATCATATGTGTTTGATCCTTTCAGCCACATGATGAGGACATCTGAAACAACAAGCAGTAATTCACTGAATATCAGTGAATTATTTACTAAATAGCGGAGTTTTTAAAAGTGTTCAGGCATTTGCCCATCAGACCTTCTTTAAATGTGTTACTCTTAAATTGTAAGGATGCTGGTGGTTCATTCTAAACACCAGCAAAGGTTCTTTTATTCTGAGGAACCTTTGTTATTTTGAACATTTGAGTGCCAATGTTTTGCACAGAAGCCTGTCCGGCTGTGTGTTATGATCACTTTGAGAGATGTGTTAATGTTCTATGACCCCGCCAGTATACTAGCTCAATCAGTCAATGAAAAGGGACACGTTTCTTGTTATCCAACAGTCCACATCAGTTTAGATACCAGCTAGCACGGCAGACCTGACTGCAGCTTTGCTTGTAAATTGTCAGTTCCTGCAGACTTTTCAAAACTTTCTACAGTTTTACATAAATAACCGTTTTGCATATCTGCTCAGTTACCTTTTCTGCTAGCATGAATAGGAAAAGGCCAAAGTGAGCTACCTCTGTTGTCAGGATTTACCATATTTGATCCACAGGTGGACAGTTGCTTCCCTATTTTTACCTGGAGTAATCTCCCAGTGGTACTGACTGAGTCAATAAACTTTGCAAACTTTTGACTTTTGCCTTCTCACTCAAGCTAATAGATAAAGCCGACTCATGACCTGTAAAAACGAGAGGTTCTTGCACCAGCCTAGGCAAACAAATATAAATTTTTTTAAATAAAAATGTTTTTAAACAATTGCATGTATTTCAATATTAGCAAATTATGTTGTTTTGCTATTTTATGGTAAGTTGCAATCATATCATAACCTCCCATTTGTTTCATTGTCATTAGGATTTAAATGGCAAAAAATTGACTTTATAGTGAGTTCTTTATGCATCTGCTACTTGAAATGTGCCACTGGCTTTAAATTTGATATGTGATGGACCAAGTTATTGTTCATGGTAAGTCACATAGGGAAATTATTCTCAGATCAGTTTTTCCTCATCTCGCTGAGATATGGTATTTGCATCCGCTTTGCCTTCTAGGGGAGATTTTACCACATTTTTATGTATGTATACATTAACTACTTTAGCTGTTTACAGGTTTTTATAACTTTAATGTGAGTGCTGTTGGAGTTTTAGCTTTTGAGACTTTAATATTGAAACAAAGACTTTAATATTGAAACAAGTATAACAAGTGATGAACAGTTTTAGACTCAAACGTCCAATTTTTTTCTCCCGTGCTTCCATTACTGATGTTTCCATTTCTAAAGGACCTTTGAACTGTGAGACACTTATTTACAGACACCATTGTTAATGTTTTCATTCGAAAACTTCTTTATTTGTGGGTGTGTCGAGTACAGTTTTAACACATTATTTCTAGTGTAATGTTGGTAATCTAGGTCTTAAATACTCAATGACCAGCCCAAAGATGTGCTTAGTTGTTTTTTTTTTTTCTTATTCAGATTTGCAGGAGAAAGGTGTGTCATAACTCTTGGTGCATTAGGTGAAGGTTGGAACTGGAAAGTTATAACCATTAGCTTGTTGCGTATGCTTAGACAGCAAATTCTTTTTAAGGCGTACTACTTGTAATTTTTCTTTTTTTTGTTTGTTTTGTTTTTCCAGTAGATCTAGTCACTAAAAACTTACCAGGTTTTTTGTATCTTTGTGTTTCATTTTGAATCATACATTTAAAATCCAATTATAAATGAATCTGCAACCACAGAGACAAAGTCATTTAATGTTCAGACTTTTTTCTATTTCTGAATGTTGCTTTTCTTGGTTTTTTGAGTCTGTATTGTTGCAAATACATACGTTGTAACAACACTGTGACTGAAATATGGATCTTTATTACGTCCTGTGGTTGATGAGCAGAAGGGAATTTTAAAAACTATACAACTAAACCTGCTGTCTAGAATTCTCAGGTTATCTGTTTGTACTTTTTTTTAACTGACAAACAACATTTTTTAATTTCCTCACTCTCAGATACATTGAAAACTTCATGGTACTATATCCTGAGAGCTGATTCTTAAAGTTGCAACAAATCCTGAAAAGGTCATCAAAATATAAAATCAGGCTTCTCTGAAAACAATTTGATTTCCTGCCTCTTGGTATTTTGACCTGAGCAAGTCGGGGACCTTCAATTAATCTTTGAAAATTGTCAGCTAGTTTCAGAAAAGCACATGTGCTCAATAAAAATGGCAAAGAAAAAAATTTGCAAGGCATCTCGTAATTTGGGAGTGCCAACTTCTTGAGTTTATTGTGATGTTTGTTTTTTACTTACTTCTGTAATTATAACTGGGTGGTATAAACAGTTGGCTTAATCTGCCCCTCTATATGCCTGAAAGGAACTTTTGAAACTAACTGTTTTGTTTTGGTCTCTACCTGAAGTTATTGAAAATAGTAAGGGTGATCATTTCTTAACAAATTTTTTGGGCTTAAAAATATGTAAAGCAATTTTTTTTTTCTTTACTGTTTTAGTTTATGTGAGTATGAAAATAATTTGCAGTTCTACTTGAGCATCAAATTACAATTCAATAAACAAGGACCAAGAATAACTTGTTCATATAAGGCACACATTTTTTTCCTACTGTTTAAACCCTTTCTACTTTCTGTGTCACTTGACATCAGGAAGTGTTTTTGTTTCCTAGGAGTCATTTATGTCCTTCCTTGGGAATTTTTCTGTGTGTTTCTACAAAAGTGTTTTGCCATTGTGATCTGAGCCATCTGATATGTGACGCTGTTTGGTTGTCGACAAATCTCTGTTTACTTCCGAAGTGTGTCGGTCATGGCTAACCTTGAGTCTTTGGATTGTATGTAAGATCCCACTGTTATGCAAATATATTTTTCTTATTTTATATTTGGTTCCAGAGCCTTATTTCAAAATGTGGTTTGCACACTTCTGGCTGTGTTCCCTCTGCCACTTGTTAAGTTGTAGTTTTGCTCAGTAAGTGTAGTCGCTCATTTCCAAACTCCTCAGGTTTGTTATTTTTGTGCTGAGGGTTATGCTTGCTTTGTTTAAAGATGTGGATGAACAGTGCATCACCTCTTAGACATCTGTTTAATCTTCCTGAAGGTGTTTCCTGGTTAAACAGGATTCTAGCTTAGCCCTTTTTAATTTTATATTTTAAGTAGTTCCTCCATAGCATTACCTGCACATATCCTTGTGACTTTAATATCTTAACACCCATTTAATTTGGGTTATCTATAGTTACTCTTGAGTTATTTGTCTATTATGACCTTTACCTGCCCTACTGTTGCCAAACCATGGTTTAAAAATGCTAATTGATCTAATCATAATCTGTTTTTGTCCATTAATAGAAGATGTCCCTGCAGAGCTGCGTGACCCCTTCTACTGTGACCAGTATGAACAGGAGCATCTTAAACCTCCAGTCACACGCCTGCTGCAGTCCTCAGAGTTGTATTGTCGGACCTACAGCATCGTAATGGGGAGTACTGGATCGGAGGCGCAGCCCAAAGACAACGTCGCCCTGCTGCAGATACTCAACCAGAGAGGCGTAGTCGCCAAAGATCAAGGATCCACAGTGACTGAGGCAGACCTGCGACATAAACCCATCAAAATGGTAATATCTGCCAAACATTTTATGGAGCAGTTTTAGTTTTTTGCAGAATAGCATTAAATTTAGACTTTAAACTCACCTGATTTTGAATTATTTTAAAAATGTAAGAAACAGGTAATTGCACAGACATCTGCATCACCTCCCTATTCACTGAAATGCCTTCAAAATTCAGTGTTAGGCAAAAATGTAACAAGAGCAGTTTTTGCTCAAATTGAGAACAGTAACATAATGAACAGCGGTACGTTGTGTGCATGATTTGCTTATTATTTTTTGTGCCCTATGTTTCTCTACTGAAGCCAGTTATTCAGAAAAAAATTGAAGCGGTCAGGTTCACTTTGCTGTTATTGGGCCATGTTTATGCTTCGATTTTGGGGATTAAAGGACATCAAAAACACCCTTATTCACTGAGCCCTTCCCCCAGTGCCATGCTCATCCCTAACTGATCTCAAAAGATGAGTGGTTCCAGCTGCAAGGACGATGGCATGACTACTTTACTTTCAGGGTGTGAGAGGGAGATGGAGTCCATGTACAATAGAAGGTGCAGATCAGAACAATAGCTAGAGAGTTCTAGTGAAACTTTAGCTGCTGTGTTGAGAGAATACATTGAGCTGGCTCACTGAGTTTAAATCAAGAGAAACAGGTTTGTCCTCTTAGCTGCTGACAAAGCCTCTCTTTATGTCTTTCACTCTTCTTGTGACATTATATGGCTCACAACTCTTTAGCCTGAGAATGAATTTATTATATATAGAAAATATAATTTTGTATCTGATTTGTATTAGCGAGATGACATTTAAAACGGTTTACAGTGTAGTTTATATAAACCATACTATTTACACTGATCAAAAGCCCACAAAATGTGTGCACACACGCTGTTTTTGAAAACGAGGCCCTCCTCAGGGATTTGTAGTGAACATTGTTGTACAGGGACTCACATTTGCTCCACTGCAGCTGATTGCTTGGTACCACAGCTTGTACTGTACACCTGATGACAGCAATCTTTTTCATTCTCCTTTTCAGTCGTTGGTTGCATTTCAGTGACATAAAAATGAAATCTTGTTCACAGAATCCAGCAGAGATGAGTTAACACCAATGTCAGTAAGAGCTTGCACAAAACAAAAGATAGGAATGCACAATCAGTGGGCCAACAGTGTTGTTGGTTACAGTGCTGTCCTGCTAGCTTCCATTGGCAGCACTTTGGATTTTGTTATACTGTGCAAAGAATGTTTCTTGGGCAAAAAAGTCGGTGTTTGAAATGGGCTAGTTTTCTGATGATGAGCCAAATTTCAAGCTTGGATATGATCTATCATCAATTGAAGCAGTTCTTGCAGAAAACTGGTTAGTACTTTAACTTTTTTCTTTACTCTTTTTTATTATTATTACTATTTTGATTTATTTGCTCTCTAAATCTGGATTCACATTTTAGTAGAGATGAGTGGTAAACTTTTTTACAGCTGTATAAAGCTTTTTCAACCAAAAAACATAATGTAAAATCTTCACGGTGTTTTTGTTATTTACCTTTTCACATGTTTTTCTGATTATTTACATCCAGCATATTTTCATCATCATACTTGCACAACAACAAGCACATTGGAGCATCAAGAGTTTTCTTAAATCTCTCAAAAGCTTTGCCATTTTCTTCTAATTTCATGTATGACACTGAAAATACTGAAATAGCTGACACTAAAGGAAAGATATAAGATTCCTAAATGTAAATACACAGGTATCTGTCGTTCATGGTTGTCATTTAATGCATTTTATGCGCCTAAGATTTTTCCACTTTAGACAATGGCTGTTCTCCACTTTATCACTTAGGCATAAAGCTTTTCTCCGACTGTCTCTGCCACTGCTGCAGTCGCTATTTGGTACCGTAGTGTATTATCCCTAGTTATGGACCGCTTTTGGAGTTTGTCTGCCAGTGACTGGCAGTGCAGCTTTTATGGCAAGCAGAGAAAGTGGGTCATGCTGCTGTATTACAAGGATGGAACATCAGTGTGGTTCCTTGCCAGTAAAACAGCTTTTGCAGCAGCGGCAATCTGCTGCAGGTTGGCCCTTTGTTAAAGCTTCACATTTCTCTAGATGGGATTTGCAGCTATGCTTGTCTACTACTGCTGCGGCCAAGTAATTTGCTTTTACATTGCAGATTTCATTTGGAAAGGTCAAGGTTGTTACATTAACGTTGTTTACTGATTTTTGGAAAATTGGGTTATATTTAAGTCCAAACACGACGGATCAAATAAAGTTGATATTTTGTCTATTCTTGCATCTACACTGGGCTGGAGCTTTGGTAATCTGTAAAACTGTAATAAAAACCGAGGGCATAGCTCCCCTGCTAGAGTATACACTGTTTCTAATAAAGAAAAATTTTTATTTAGGTAAGATGGATCCTACTTTTTTATGTTTTATTTTGATTTTGCTTCTTTTAATATTTTGTAAAATGTTCTTAATCAAGTACAGATGTTTATGTAGTTGTGATTAAAGTCTTCTATATTTTAGTCAATGAGAATCTATCAATATTTGGGTTATTCTGCTTGCATCTGCCTGGCCCCCATTACTCCTCAGATTAAGGATAAAGATCTCTGAAGATTAGGCATAATCTACTATATTGACTGAACGTCGTCTTTCATGATTGGTCGACATCCTAGAGATGACCACTGACCCCCAGCTCCCCAGTTTCACATGTTAAGTGGATGATTGCAGTGCTTTTTGAACAAAAAATTTACCACAACCAGGTCTCATTGACTCCTTTACTTCAGTAACTCTGAGCCATGTGAGTTATGGTTGTTAAGATTGTGAAACAAGAGGTGTGACTTGAAAACTATTAGCCTTGTTGTCTAGCTGGCTTCTCCCGCCATGCCAGCTCTGCCTTTTATGTTCACCTTTAGTGAGGGTTTTCTAGGATGGGTGGGTGCAACACAAACTTTTTAGTCACACCTTGAAGCAGTTTTGCATTATCTGGTATTGACATTGATTTAATAAAGTTGATCATAATGTATATAGACTTCATTCTTGTCCTGTATTGCGTTTGTTTTATCAGAGACACTGTCTTAGGGAATAGTGCTGTGTTGGCAGGTTTCTGGTTAAGCGAACATCAGTCAAGAGCTTAGCTGAAACCAAAGTGGCAGAGTATCAGAAACAGTAACAATCACCTTACACCATTTATTCTGCTTTGGTCTGTTACTGTTTAGAAAATAATTGTTTTTATTAATTAATCTTTGAAATGTGCTGCATTTGTTTTTGTGTACGTTTATTTTGAGCTGATTTCCTGTGGTTAAGTGCAAGGTTCATGTACATATGGGTATTAACCTCTTTTCCAAAATCCCTGACTGGGCCCCAGGCCTGCTTGATCCCCCTGTTTGTCTCACCATCAAACAGGAACAAGGCAGGGACGGGGGATGGGGTTAAGTCATATTTCAGACGTAATCCCCTCAACATGACTTTGTCTAATGATCAACATAATGCCTTTTTCTTATTTAACAAATATCCTGTAAAAGTAGTTTTTATAATCATATTTTAGATGTTTAATGTTAAAGGGATTTGTTTATTTTTGCTCTCTGCAAATATATTGCAGAGGTGCAGGATGTTTCAGAGGACCAGGGTTAAGCCAGGAGCACAAATCAGTACTGCAGTCAGGCTTGTTCTCAGATGCATTATGGGTCAGCTGGCTGGTTGTTATGGCGATCTGGCAGGCTCAGAGCTGTGTGCTGGAGTGGCTTCTCTCTCTACTCATTAGGGAACCTTGTGATTTAGCTTAGCAAACTCCCCTGGGCCTGCAGTGGCAAATCTGCAAGTGGCTACAGCTCATTCTTCCTGTTCTGTTTAACTTTTTTTTTAAATATCTTAAATCACCACTGCCATTTGAAAATGACATAACCCAATAAAGGCAGAGTTGGCCACAATCGGGGACACATTTGTGGCTTCCTTTTAAGTTACCTTTCGTGTTGAGCTATGGTAGAAATCTAAGCTAAATGTAGAAATGTGTTATAATTAGAAATTACTTTGTGTTTTATAGATTTTAATTATATTTTTATACGTTACAGTATTTATTTTTTCTAGAATATTTCTCTTTTTAGTGGAGTGCAAAATGTTTTGAGCTACGTCTCCCAAACAGGCAGATGTGGGAATCTCACAGGCAGAACATTTTTGAAACATGCAAGATGCTTCACTTGCATTTGTCATATTTGTATCTATATGTAGTGAGTATTGTAGGAATCTTTAATATTTGCATATTTTTCACTGTACTTTAAACATTGTAGAAAAACATTATACGACAAATTGCAACTGCTACTGTTGTGGTTACAGCTTCTGAAGAGGACAGTAATACTCCTGACAGTAATAATGCTGATTATGACAGCTTGTTTATCATTTCATTCATGCACTGTGTAGTAAGTAATATAGATTACATTTAACAGAAGCTATTGAATCTATTAACAGATCATTTTGCAAAACACAAGAAGTGTTTTATCTTTTATTAACACTGGTTAATAAAATCATATGCACAATCCTCAAATCTAATAGGAAGCAAAGAGCTGGTTGTTTGTAAAGTCGCTATTTGTATTTACCAAAAAGGCAAGCTGTGTCTCATAACCATGAAAGTAACAGCTTCTTAGTTTGTCAACAGTATTTGGAGGGCAAACCACCTAGGGCCTCAGTCCCTGCTCTGAATGACTCATCTACAGAATATCCCGATATTATATGACAAATGTTTCCTAGCATAGCCTGCTCTGCCAGGGGTCTGCCCAGGGCAGCACTTTACCGCTGGGTTCAGTTGGCAGGCATGTATGCCAGGCTGATTGTCAGCTAAACTGCTACTACTCTGTATCTGGGCAAAAGTAAAAGGGAAAGGATGTCTGGCAACTGTATTTGGTAGTAGTTAAAGGAACTAGGCAATGATTTTTCAAGATTAAGCTCAAAAATGTTGATCAACTGAGTAGCTTATTGACGGGAATTAGTTGCTTTTGATCAGTCTTTTCTCTTGTAAGTAATTAATAAAAGCAGAAAAACATATGTTTGAGGATGAGGGACAGGCTGGTAAAAGAATATTCATCCATCCATCCACCCACCCACCCTCTCTCTATCTCTCTCCCTATCTCTCCATCTCTATCTCTCTTTACACCCTTGTCCCTAGTGGGGTCAGGAGGGGTGCTGGTGCCTATCTCCAGCTAACGTTCCAGGCGAGAGGCGGGGTCACCCTGGACAAGTTGCCAGTCTGTCGCAGGGCAACTAAAAGAATAACCTTGTGTACAAATTATTGTAATCTTTTTAACTGTTTTGTCCTTCTGTAAGGACTGGTAATTACATCTGGTCTAAATGGAAATTTCTTGTCTCTGGGAAATTATTGATGGTAAACAAAAGAAAGTCGTTATTAAACTTGAATAAACTAGAAAAAGTAGGTTTAGATATGTTTGAATTGTAACGCTGTAGCGCAAACAGAGCACAACTACTAATAACTTAACAGGTTTAAAGAATTAACATTCTCGCTTTGACTGAGCTGATAAGGTTGGTACTACATTTAATGAGCTCTGTAATGGTCTCCTGTGCATGAGGAAATACCCAAAGGATATAGTTGTAAATATTAATATTTCCATTTATATTCTGAACTCACTTTCAACACATTATTTAGTCTTAAACCTAATAAGATGCACCTCTTTTCTCATGGAGTTTTTCTTTTCTATTTGTGTTTTCTTGTTGTTGCATAATAGCTTTTTTTCATCTGGCATATCCTGCATGTGTGTTTTTTACATGAGTCATATGGAAATATTTCACTGTGTAACAGGTAACACAAAAAAAGGGAAAATAGATGAAGAGTGACGGCTATAGGACCTGTGTGTTATCATATTACAAGTCTGCTGTCTATTTAATGATTTAATGAATGTACAAACACAGGTCCAAAGTTCACCCACATCTACTGTTTGTGTTTGCCTGCTGAAAAAGTTTGAGACGTTTTTTTCCCCCTGGTCAACCAATGGGTTATAGTGACCTCTAGAGGATACTGCTAGTAAACGGTGACAGGCCTGCAGCAGGTAGAAATGACATCTGTTGATAAAAACAACTGTTCAACAATCTTGTATTCACTAATTGGTTGTCACCTGAGGTCTGGAGTTGAATTCCTTTTCTTTATCTTTTGGGATTTTTTTGCAGAGTGCCCATCTTGCAGTGATGGATGCCTTGATGGCGGTGGGAGCCATGGAGACTGTGACTGCAGTGAAGACGTGTGGCTCTGCTGAATTACTGGATGGAGCTGCTAGTTGGGAGGATGCTCTGCTTCACTGGGTTAACGTGGTAAGGAGTAAACAATGCCTGTTTTAAACTCAGATTTTTATTATTTTTGAACGTATTGATTTATTTTTATCCCCCTCTTGTTGGAGACATATTATGTAATTCACATTTACTTGTGATGTATGATTTTTATTGTATGTTTTATTGCAAATATTTATGGTTAGTATGGATTTTAACAGTTCTGATAATCTGTTCTTAGTTAAACCAGAAGCTGCGAGATCGTACTGAAGGAGCTCAGATTGACTCGTCTCAAGCAACAACAGAACCCCAACCTGTTGAGCCTTCTGTGAGTATTGCTTATATCCAGAACAACTCGGCACATTAACCTCTGAATCTTTTCAGGATTATTTACTTGGGTTATATTTAAAATAGGAAGAAGACATTTGTCATCAGAAGCAAAAATCTTTTGATACGGAAATTAATTAATTTTCTGCAATTTTTGTAAACTAAGTGGCCTTTTTCAGGTTCAGTTGATCTTAAGAAGTCAAAGTGAGTTTTAGTAATGGGCAATAATTAGTGCAATGCTACAAATACTAGTTTATGCCTAACTGTTTTTTGTAAATGGACTAACAAAGACTGTTTGTAAAAATTCACAATCAGTAATATCTCTTGTAAAATAAAAGCAACAAGGGCGAAAGGCACAAAATAGGATAAAAGTGGACTTCTGCAAACTACAACAACCTCAGACAGAGCGCTTGAAAAAGCAAATTTCTTTTGCACTTTCAAGAAGCTGTCCGGTTTGTCTTTTTCCTCCACTATAATCTTAATACCTGTCCCTGTGCTCCTGTTCTCTATTCTCTTTTTTTTTTTTTTTTTTCTGTGTCTTTTTTCTGTTCTCCTTTGCTCCGACAGTGTCCTACACGCTGGTATTGGAAACTTGTTCCTGTAAGTTCCCTCCTCTTTTCTGCATCCCTATCTATCCATCCCTCCAGTGTCATCAAATTTCTCAAAATTCTGATCAGGTTTGTTCTTTTAATGCCCATGAGCCAGTTTGAGTTTTTTGCATCAAATCTTTGTTTGCACTGAACAGCACTTGATTGAAAGTATAACAGCAATGCAGTTTCAGGACAGGTCCAGAAGGCATTATTTGTGGAGACATGAGTAGTGCATGAATCATTGTTTTTTTTTTTTTTAAAAAAAAAAGCTTGACTTTGCCATGTGTATGCTGGTTTCTTACGTGCTGTGTGTTTGCACGGGTTTTATCATAGAGGAGATTAGGCAGGTGGTTTCTGCCTTGTTTTGTATTCTCCAGTTATACCTTAAATGTTTTTCCCCTTGTCTTTCTCTTTCTTGAGGCTCTCTTGACCCCTTTCTCACTTTATCTCTGAAATAGTTTTCGTCTTTGCCTCAATAACAAAGTCAACCATTCTCACCTTCCGTTGCATGTCCTTAGCTTTACTTTTTATTTGTCCTCTTTGTCTGATTCAAAAGTAATTCCTAACCTGTCGCAAGAAACAGGTGGGCACAAGAGTGTACACGTGTGACCTTAAAGAAATGACTAACACATCAGATTAAGATATTAGTAAAGACATATTCATTAATTAGATTTTTTGTTTGTTTGTTTTGTTTTTATAGCTCCGCTACAGGAAGGATAAAATTCAGTCCAAAGTTAAACCAATCTTTCCAGAGGTGAATGAAGTTAAAGATCTCTCCAGTGGTTGTGCTGTTGCTGCTGTCATACATCACTATTGCCCTGGACTACTAAGGCTTGAAGGTACTGACATATATTTTTTAATTCTGTGCTTTAACAGAGTGGCTTTTAGCAGGATATAGATTGTAGCTCAACAACTGGATGATGGTAGCAGCTCATACAGCAAGAACAACACGATACTAAATTCCCATTGAGATTGACAGTGTTTTTGATTTTAATTTAATTAAACTTTTTTTTATCTCTAGCAAAAAAGGCATGATTCAATATTTTTTTGTCAACTGTTTAAATATATACAATTGTTAATAAAAAACAATATCTTTAACTTAAAAAAATATTCCTAATAACATATAAAAACCTATAATATTAAAATAATTTGTTAAATGTATTTGAAAAACTAAGAACAGATAAGACTGGACTTCCATTAATGAAAAATTAATCTTGAGTGTCATGTTTGGCGAAAAACAAAACTAAGACTTGTTCTTGATACTTAACAATTGTAATGATGGTTATTTCACATGGAATTTAAACTTAGCATAAATATCTGGAATAAATAGACATTTAGAGGCATTTTGAAAACTATTTAATTTTTTTTTTTTTGCTACGGGTCCTCCTTGGTCTATTAACAGAGAACGCAAATCAACAACCATTTACCTGATAAATGCCATGCCTCTAAGGTTGTTCACACATCTGTTCACATGGGAACACTGAAGTTGGCATATTGCTTGTAGTTCAAAATTTAAATGACTGAAACAGCTCTTTAAATAACTATATTGGAATCCACAAGTAATGTGTTAACCTCTGTTCGCAATTCAGTTTATATCTAAAGCACCAGGTCACAACAAATATTGTCTCAAGGCACTTTACAAAAAGTCAATTCAACCCAATCAACAGTAAGATCCCAAGTCAACTACATGTATTCCAAATTGATCCTAGTTACTTATTACTTCAGTTAATGATTCTAGTTACTTATTACTTGAGTTAATATAATGACAACAGGCCATGTCTGTCAGTTTAACACTTTTACTCCTGTCTGTAAGATGTTTGTATGAAGGACTCCATGTCGGTATCAGACAGCCTGTACAACCTGCAGTTCATCCGAGAATTTTGTGACAGCTGTTTGAAGGGCTGCTGTCACTTGGCACTGGAAGATATGCTATACACACCACAGGAGCTTCAGGTAACCACTCTGTCATTATTTGACTTGTACATTAAAATTACATGATTGTTCTCTAATGTCTGACTTGATGTGTTTCATCCTGTAGCTCAATTTTCTGAGTTTCCTGTCTGAACTGCTTTACTGGTTCGCAGTACAAAGGCCAGAATTTGTTCAGCCAATAGGTGAGTGTCTCAGGTTTGCGTTCTTTTGTAAATGTTGAGCATTACTTCGAAGATGAAATCCTAATGTATCTAACATGGACCCAACTGGGTTCTCCCTTTTCATCAGATGAATCCACACCAGTGACACAAAGTAACACCAGTGGTAACAGGTACAGAAATATATATATATATATATATATATGTATATATATATATATATATATATATAGTATTTAGATCTTGTCCAACAATTATTGAGCTAAAACTATATATTTTTCCACTTTACAGTACTTCTCCTTCCATCTTCAAGAAGCCTTTTCTCCCCATTTCTTCTTCTGCATCAGGTATTAAGTCAGTCAGTTTGATTCCCCTCAGCCATTGTTTTTGTTTCAGTTTTGTGGTGTTGTGTCCTATTTCTATATATATGTTCCATGTATATTTTGTTTGGTTATTGTGTGCATCCCTGTGATGTTTGCATGGCTTTACATGTTTGTCTGTGTCCCATTGTACTCAGGACCTTTGACTCAGTCTACCTCAATGTCTCATATAGAAGGAGTTGGAAAGACATGGAGCAAGAAACCTCTCAGGTAGTGCTAGTACACAGAATACATTAACTTACATCCACCAGTTTGTTTTTACTTGAACTTGCTTTCCTCTTTCTCTTAGTCGGCCCTTGTCAGCAGTATCCTTCAGCATCCCTTTTGGCCTTGACAGTGACGTTGATATAGTGATGGGCAACCCTGTAATAACCCGCTCTAAGAGCTCAGATCAACTCAACCCAGCAGGCCAAAACATTAATCAGCCCTACACTACTCCTGAAGACATTAGCCATTTGGTTGGTAAGGCCCCTGGACCAAACGGACCTCAGAGAGCATCATGGGCCACTCAGACTCCCGTTATTCCAAGGCTGGCTGAGGAGAACGGACTTGAGACAAATGAAACTGGAGAGCTGCCCACCATTGAAGAGGCTCTCCAAATAATTCACAATGAAGGCAAGATGGAACCTAGATTACATCCTGATGGTGCTCCTGATGGCTTCTACCTCCACTCACCTGATGATCCTGCAAGTTCTAGATATGATGGCAACCTGACCCCCATAAGCTGCTCTGCCCCTGCGCACTCAGGAATGATGTACCAGCCTAAACAGTCCACCAGGGAGCCAACTCGCACCAGAAACACCTCAGGATGTTCACGGGATGATGACTCAGTCTTGAGAGATGGCAGTTTAGATTCAGATGCCTTAGAAGACCTGCCAAAGGCCCAGTCGACTCCAAACACACCAGCTGCCCATGCAAACTCTTCCATTGGCTATGTTAAGGATTCACCTGACAGTGGCGTGAAGATGACCAGCTTTGCAGAACGCAAAAAGAAACAGAGCATGGATTCTCCTAAAGGTAGCGACCCATCTTCCTCTCAGATGACCTCCTGGGCACAAAAGTCTGAAGAAAGCCCAAGCAAGAGCCCACAACTAAATAATGAGATGACTGAACTGGGAGTTCGGCTTGAAGAAAAAAGAAAAGCCATTGAAGCCCAGAAAAAACGTATTGAAGCCATTTTTGCAAAGCATCGTCAAAGACTGGGGAAGAGTGCTTTTCTACAGTTGAAAAAAGAGCAGAATGATGTTGACTCTGAGGAGAAAGAAGAAGAAGAAGATCTTTCACGTTTGACTTTGGAGGAAAGACTTGCTCGAATGGAGGAGGAAGGGAAGGAACAAGATCAACAGCACCTCCTTGTGGAGGATGATATAAGTGGTAGAGGAGGACATGTGCTCATCAAAGAGGCCAGTCAGACACCTGGAGATAAAACGGTAGCCCCTTTAGGGGATTATAACAATGCTGTGTCCAAGTTAACTGCAGCATTGTCCACCCTGCAAACTGACATGCAGCGACTGAGTGAACAGCAGAATCAACTAATCAAGAAGAAACCTGCAGCATCCACGAACAAATCATGGGTTATTCCAGCTGACCCTAATTCTTCCAACTCTTCTCCTCCTTCACGCATTTCACGAGAATCCACCCGAGGTTTTAATTTAGCCTCCTCTTCTCCCTCACCATCACGCAAAATGGCAAACCCGTCTGCTCTTCCTAAATCTCCTAAAGTTCACCGAAGAGCTCAGTCTGTACCCCCTAAAAGTCCAAAACACAGTCGCCAAATGGACACAAAGTTCCCAAAGGACTCAAGGGTTCTCACCCCACCTCAGAATGTGGACCGTATTCCCCATCTTCGTCGAGTAAATCATTTGCAGTCCCAGGTTCAGACTTCATCCTCCTTCTCTATAGGTGACTCCGATAGCCTGGATGAGCTACGTTCATTTGGGCCGACTCCTGTCCCCACACCTTTGTTGACTCCTATACCAACTCCACCTCCTCATCCTGCAGCAGATGACGCCCTATCAGAAGTAGGCTCCAATGATGGACAGAGTATTTTTAGCATGGACATGGAGGCAGGGCACTCACACAGTCCCCTGGTAAAGAAGGAAGGGCTTGCTAGTGCAGGATGTAGCTCTGGTGCCCCTTCAGAGTGCTCCTTCGAGAGTGAAGCCCCAGCTGGAATGTCCAATGGCAAACGTAGCAGTTTAGTTGAGATCTCACTCTCTGCCTTGGGACCAGAGAGGGAAGAGGATGACGAAGTGCCTGATACATTATCAGATTCAATGAGTGATCGAACGGAGCCAGAATTGAAGGCAGGAGTTGGTTTCTTTTTTAAGGTTGGTGCTACATCTCATTATTTTGGTATCTGGTAAACCATGGTTTAGGTCAGTGTGTTAATGGCTATTCATGTCTACTTGGTTTTGTGTTTGTAGGATGACAGGGATCGACCAGAGGATGAGATGGCACAGCGAAGAGCAGCTCTTCTTGAGAAGCAGCAAAGGAGAACCGAAGAGATGAAGAGACGCAAACTTGAGCAAGAAAAGGAAAAAGAATCAAAGTAAGACTTTTCTTATTTTTTCCACTTATGCAGCTGGTCTCATTACTAAATATGAACAGTAATAGTTCATACAATAAAAACTATTTTAGCACAATAGGCACTCCCTAATGACTCCTGTACAGTCATATGTTTTTAAATTATAGTTTTTAAATCATATTTGCATTTGTTATATCTGTATTCCCAGTACATTTTGACATTGTGCTCTCTGTCTCCCTCTGCTCTTAGCAAGCCCCAGTGGATGATCATTGAAGGCTGGGGCAAGAATGAAGAAACACCCCAGACCCCAGGCACCCCTCCGGCATCACGTACCCCACCAGCAGAAGGGACTCCTCAACGCCGAGGAGACTTCACCAGGCAGGAGTATGAGAGACGACAGCAACTGAAGATTATGGAAGATCTGGACAAAGTGCTGAAGAAGAAACCTACAACAGTCCGTGATGTGAAGAAACAGAGACCTAAGACAGTTTTCAGAGATGACTCGGTTTTGTCCAATAGTCCCGTCAAGGGTAAAGGCTTCCAACACCACCACCAAATTTCTAAGTTTTAGAAGCTTTATCTCTGCTTTTGCTTGTTATTTTTTTTATAACATGCTCTTGTTGTTTTCTGTGTAGGAAACAGGCTGAACAAAGGGAACTTCCACTCAATGATGAACCTGTCCTCTATGGCTAATGACTCTGGAGGGCTGACTGTCAGGAAATCTCCAAGGTAACATACACAGAGATGATGGTTTAAATTTATTTATGTAGGGGCTTTAAATGTTGGAGCTGTTTTATATTTGCCCTGGACAGGTCAAAGAACATTGCATTAACCGTCAGAGAAAGAGGATCTGGATAATGGGTTTTTACGATGAACAAGTGGTTTTATTATTTGTTTGTGTTTATCCGCCTCTAGTTACAGTTGCTGTGGTAGTCAGCAACTGTCAGTGCTATCAGGTGCAAAGGTGATGGTGACGATTAATGTCTGTAACCCACTTTGTGTTTTGTTTTTTTTCTAGCCGATCGCACTCTCCCTCTCGGTCACGGCTAATGTCACCAGGGCGAAGGAGTGCCCAGAATGGGGAAAAAGACTGGGAAAATGGATCCACCATTTCCTCCCCAGCTTCCATTCCTGAATATACAGGTCCGTGATTAATTCGTGGCTAAAGTTTGTTTTAAAAATGTGAGTATTGTTTTATTAGAGCAGCATATCATGTGTTAAAACTGTTTTTCAGGACCAAAGCTATACAAAGAACCGAGCTTTAAGTCCAACAAGTTCATCATCCATAATGCTATCACTCGCTGCTGCCTGGCTGGCAAGGTTAATGAACCACAAAAAAACAAGATCGTCGAGGTAAACAATGCTACTACGTTACAGTCTCACTAAGAGGCCCACACTAACATGGCTCTTACTTACAAACTCTGCTTGTCTGTTGGTGTTGTCTTTTCAGGAAATGGAAAAAAGCGCAGCCAACCATTTCCTAATCCTCTTCCGAGATGCCAGCTGCCAATTCAGAGCAGTTTACACCATGAACCCTGAAACCGAGGACATGGACCGGCTGACTGGCATTGGCCCACGGAACATCAAACCTGAGATGGTGGAGTCCATTTACAAGTATAGCTCTGACCGTAAACAGTTCACTGTCATCCCGTCCAAAACCATGTCAATGAGTGTTGATGCCTTCACCATTCCTAACCACTTTTGGCAGAAGCGCCCAGGAACACCTAAAAAGTTGAATACCCCAAATTAAAGGCTCGCCTATGCTTGGGAAAGATGCTATAATTCAGGAAATATACACAGTTGACTCATTCTTCTTTTTTGGTTCCCTGGCTAATGTGGAGTGTCAGATCGTTCTGTTGGAGAAAAAATGGAACGACTGCTCAGGTATTTTTCCCGTTATCAGCTCAGACCCTGAGAACCGAACTGGTGACTTGCCAAGAGAATGAGTCAATCACTCCTTAAATCAGCCACTCTAGCTAAAGGAGTTTATCTCCAGAGCTTCTGACAGGTTCAGAATGATCCACTCAGATTGTAAAATGTAATGGGAGAAATTTCATTTGGATAAAAAAAAACAACCGTTTCCCTTTTCCTTCTCATGCCTTGCCTTACCCTGCCATGTCCGAGTCTTGTTTTTTGACTCGAAAAGGGAGGGGGAATTACACTGCCTTTACCCGCACAACAGTATTTTGGGTATAAGCAGCTCCCACCCCTCAAAGTTTTAGTTTGGTTTACTTTCGCTGCCTTTTCTTCTTCCAGGGCTCCGTTTCCCTCCAGTCAGAGACACATGGCTCAGCTCTCTACTCTGATTGGAAATGAAGGCTGAAATGTATATGCAGTTAACGCTGCTCTCATATGAATGTAGGGCACACGCTAGCCGCTCCTAGTCAGGACCAGAAAATACCGTAGATAAACCAGAGGCTACTTTCACTGCAGATTGCTTTACACATTCAAAACTGCTTGTGCCCCATATTTTCTGCACTCCACTCCTTCAGCTGTAGACATCTGGATGTTTATTTTTATTTTTTTATTTTATACTTTTTTGACATGTGTTTTGCTAGCAACTGATTGAGTCTTTGAGAGCTGAAAGAAGAATGAAATATCCTGTGATTTTTCTGTTTATTGGTTGTTTTCATGGAAATAATGGTTTGAGCTTGTCTTGCGAACTCCGGGGGGGGACAAAGATGAAGGACAGCTTCGTCGTGTTTATCAATACTTGGATAAAGCTCCGTATGACAATGATAATCAATCTTGATTTAATATATACTGAATGCTGAATACTTTCTTTTTTGATGATGATTTGTAAAAATTAAGTTGACCTTTGTGAGCTACAAATAAGCTACCCTGCTGCTTAAGCATTAGTGAGATGTATGTTTGAGATGACAGTGAGTGAATGAGAACGAATTTGAATTGTTCAACAGCTGAAGTTCCTGATACTGTTTTAGGACAAATAAATTGTGTAGGTCACTGAGCTTGTTTCCTAATGCATTATTCCCTGTTTATATGTCCGGGCATATAAACAGTAGGTTTCTTAACGAAGGATCATCCTGGACTGTAACAGCCCTCGTCTACCCCACAGTCTCTTGAGACTCCTTCATGTACAACTGGGGAATGTAAAATGCCAAAAGCTTTTTTTTTTTTCTTCTCAGTGCTAGTTAAAAAAAATGACTCCAGAATTTCTTGATTAATTCAATACTGGCAGAAAATCTTGAAAATTAGCTCTTTTTTGCAGTCTTGCAGCATTATTACAATTGCTACAGTGCAGCTACCTTCTTTTAAAATCACAAAATGCCTCCATGTAATGTGTTGTTTGAAGGGGTCTCCTATGGATGCAATGTTGAAACCATAAATAAGAAATAAACTGTTGATTAACTAAGTGTGTGTGGGGGATTAAGTGTAGATTTAATAGATGTTTGTATTTATGTACTTGTAAAGCTTCATATGTGGTAGTGAAGACGATATTTTGATTCTGTGCAATTCTCCCTAAAACTCCCCACATCATCCAGAGGTATATTTATTTCCATTTGAATTATTTGACAAATTTATTTTTTAGTTTGAGGTTCTCTGTCCTTTTCTCTCCATTTCTTTTTTCTTTTTTTTTAAATGAAGGTTATATGTCAAATTGCCATTTCAGAAAAGATGTCATAAGTTTGTTTTGGTTTCTTCTGTTTTCTTATTTGCCAGTACATTTTGTATGTTCATTTCATTAAGTGACTCCTTGACAACTGGACCAGAAAAATAAAATCCTTTTTAAATCATCCACATTGATTTTTTTTTTTTTTTTTTTTTTTTTAATTATTTGATTATCATCTTTTTTTCCCCCCCTCATATGTTTGTTTTAGAATTTGCATGTGGACTAGAGACCTTCTTTGAAAAGATATACTACAGAGTGAGAGTTAATAGCACATTTTTATATTTACAAAAGTTATTGGACACAAAATTGCTTGACTTTACTGAATGTGTTTTATTGCTTTTGTTGAACAGTTTTTCTTTTCCTGTTTACATGAAATAAGATGACACCTGGGTCCTAATTTAACACTGATAAAGAAACCTTCTCATAGCATGACCCATCTTCATCTTAGAACATCTTTGAAGGTGATAATTTTTCAAACTTCAACACCCTCCTAGTTGTGCTTAGCGTGCAGCATCTCCGCAAGTAGAGAGTTGCAGGGTAAATCTCCAAGAAGGTGCCGCTGGTACAAATAGTCCTCAACTTGCAAGCTAATGCTGCGCACTTCTGGGAGCCGAAGAAGCAACTGCCCAAACTTGTCCGAGTGTCCCGGGTGACTCTGCTGGGTATGTTCCATGAGAGCTCTGTTCACCCTCTCCTGAGTTTGCTCTACTTGTCTGCGGTTCTGGACTGACTTCACATCTGATGCGTTTAAAAAAAGTACAAAAAGTGGATTGAACACTAGTAGCGACTGCATTAATGACAGATCAAAAATATGGTAAATACTTGACTTTAACAACTATTGAATTAAGAACACTAACCTGGGTTGAACAGGACAAGGTATTTAAGACAAACAAACTCGTGTCTGTCAAGCTGGAGTGCCTTAAGTTTGAAAACAAGGTCTTGGGTTCTTGATACTAAACTACTTAACGTCATTCCAGCCTGGGACATAATGGTTGACACTTCAATCTGCATCACAATAAATCAGTTAGTAATAAGTGTGTGTGAGTGATGAAATTAAACATGCCTCTAAATCTGTACAGATGCCTAATACTTAACCTGTTGACCTGTGACCAGATAAATACAGCCTTCTTTTCCGTGAGTGACTTGTCTGCAGAGGTGGTCTAGGACCAGCAGCTCACTCCAACAGCTTTGCAGCAGCGACATCTGATCGTCCACCTATCAGAAGCACCAAGGTGTGTAAAGTAAAAAGACTAAAACACTTGAACTCTAGAAATTGCAGAGATCTTATCCTGCTGCTGACTGGTAGTGTAGCAGAATTTCCTTACCTTGAGTTCTTTAAAGAGATTGCTGTTTCTGGCCCACTCCACAAGTCCAAACAGAGTCTGGTCAGCCATTTTGCACATGATGCTGAATGTATTTAGGCAGTCATGCTTCCCTCGATTGGCCTGCTCTCTTTGCAGACTAGCCAAAACTTTGGTGCATAGCTGACCCTCATCTTGTTCACCCTCCAGGAGCTGGATAAGGAAGTTGGGAGAAGGAGTGGTTGGTGGAGGTGTTGTCTGAGTACCAGCCTGGGAAATAGCAGGTGTGGAGCAGGGGGAAGATGTTGGTGTGCATGTAGGTGTGAATGAATGGACTGAAAAGTGTGTGGGAACGGAGTTGTAGCAGAAGCTGGGTTCCCCTTTATCCTGTGAGTATTCAGGGAAACTACAACAAAGTCCACGGAAAGGCATGGATGGAGATGATATCACTCTATGATTGTTCATGGTACAGTCCAGAGGCATGGGTTGATAACTTTGCTCCATCCCAGACTGATACATAATGTGGGATAGATGAAAAGCAGCTGAAGACGATGTATTGCTGGTTGGGCCACTTATTTGATGGTCATTTGGAGATTGGGGACCAGGCGTTTGCCTTGTTTCCATCTTAATCCTGTAGGGATCTGTGTTTGCTTTTTGCTGTTTCATCTGCCTGTCGCGTCTGTACAGAGGCCCAAACTTATTCCTGCCACCTCTCATACGATCTGCTCTTACAGCTGAAGGCAAAAAGAAGTCATAATTAAAAGGGTTTGACACCAACACTTGTAACATCTTTGGCAAAAATAAATAAATAAACATTACTTGTGGCCCAAGTGGAATAACATATAATATTTGACTCACATTTACAAATTTCCTGTATTAAAATTTTGCCAATTTAGCCAAATCTAGAATGATTTAGTTTCATAAGGAAGAGATGGACATTTGTATTGCCATGAAAATAGTATTTCCTCCTTTCAAGAGGTATTTTTCTTTTTCTGTTTTTTAGTCACACTTAAGGGTTTCAGATATATCATAGTATTGAGTTAATACAAAGCACTAATTTCTAATGATAATTTGAATTATTAAGAGAGAATAAGGTATCTAGAACAGCGGATCAGCCCAGTGGATGTTGCTCAGTTTTTTTTTGTTTTTTTTTGTGGAATCATGTATACCATCTTTAAGAAAAAATTATTTATAATTTAACAATAGAGGCAACCGCATATTTTTTTTCTTCTTTTACAAAGAATTGTATTGGTTTTGGAGGGCATTTTTTCTTTGATATATAAAATCCTAATTTGAAAACTGCAAATTAATATACCTTTTAATTATAATACATTTTTCAGTATAATTTTTCAGTGTAATTCACATGAAACATTTAAGTGTGACAAATCAAATCCGTGCAGAAGATGTCTACAGTAATGATGCTTTTTCACAGCAGCGCATGTGACAGAAGCAGAATTACATCAAAAGTGTTGAGAGATTATATACCTTCTTTTCTCATGCCCACAGCCAGACACTTCTGAAAACGGCAGAAAGGACAACGTTTTCTTTGGGACAGGTTCATTGGGCAGCGTTGTTGCTCTGAACAGGTATAATGCTTGTTATTCTGCACTGAGCGTTTAAAGAAGCCCTGTGTGAGAAAGAAATACTGCTAGTATGTTGATTCTGTCTGAGGGGGCAAAACCTAAATGAATCATCATCACAGAAAGACCACATAACAACTTATTCCATACCTTGCAACTCTCACAGGTAAGCAGTCCATAGTGGTATCCTGACACTTTGTCACCACAAACCGGACAGCTCTCCTCTGACTCTGACCTACTGTCTGCCTCAGTCTTTTGTTCCTGAGCTACCAAAGACAGTAGATACATCAAAACGTGTGATTACATTTTTGACACTTACTTATGGGTAAGGAAATGTATTAAGATTAATACTGCTCATCTAAAATGGGGTTTATTGCTCAGCTATTGAGCAGACAAGGGATACTACAGGACCATCCCTCCACTGCAGAAAGTATCTTATCACTCATCTAGATTTGTTCGACTTTGATAACATGCATGACCCTTACATAATTTCTACCTACACCATGTCTAGTGAATGAAAACTGTCCCACATAAATTTCTGAATCTAAAATCTTTTAAAGTTATTTGATTTTCTTCTGCAAGGAGTCATTGCCTTGCCAATAACACATGTACATTTTACAAAAAGTATTATCATAAAAAATGTTTTAACAAATTTTTAAAAAGTTTCACTTTGCAATCCATGCTGTACTCACATGCTGATGAGCCCTCCTGGGTTAACAAATCCTCTGGATGGCTACCAGAGAAATGGCCAGGAGGCTGGGGCTGTTGTGTGTAATAACCAGGTATGTCCATCTTCTTGGGACATGAACGCCAAAGTCAGCTTAGTTTGATCTTCATTGTTGCAAAGACCAAGAGACAAGACAGTCACAGCAGGAGAGCCAGAGAAAAGCCAGGCGGTGGTCAGGCCCAACAGCTCTGATGGACTGACAACTGTTGGAGGCCCACATTTGGACTTTGGTCCATAGTGAGTGTCATAAAACCTCTCCTGACTGGCACTCCTAACCAGTCAGTATATCAGCAAGCAAGCTAGCCTGCCGGCCCCTTCATGGGGGACAGATAGCCACCTGCTGGAATCTTACTGAAGTGAAATCACTTCTGGATCACTGAACCAATCTGAATCCCAGCAGATAAGATAAGAGACCTTTAAAGAGCAAACGGGACCACTGCTAAACTACAAACATGCAGATTTGACTTTAAATTCTTTTTTCATTCCTGTTTTAAGGTTTGCTAATTGTGGAAAGCACACCTCCTTTCCAAAACACACTTTAACATTTATCCTATTTAAAAGCGATGATTAAATTTCTAAATCTCCAAATTGTGCTGAACATGAACATTTTAATAATACTGCAAAAAGATTGCTCAATATGTGGGTTCAGTTTTCTTCTTGCTTGCTTGATTCTCAGCTTCTTCCTTTTCTATAATTGTTATTGGATTTCAGGGTGAAAGTGGAGTTATTTCTAAATATTACCAAGACTGATGATAAATATGTTTATGTATTACCGTTCACAATATCATTATAGAATAGCTCACTTACAGATGAATACATAATTTTCCACCTTTCTGTTTTTTTGTTATTCAAAACAGTCAACATTAGTTTAGCTGTTGCATAACTATCAATTTCTGTAAAAAAAATAAATCTGCTGTAATGCATTTGAAAGTATTTATGGAAAACTGCATAGTTATAATTAGTTATTTGAAGTAAATAAATAGAAGGTATATACTTTGTCCTGCATAGTAGTAATATTGCTAAAATAAGGCTATGTTCTCTAGTACTGCAGTTAATTCATGAACTGAGGTTTGTAAAATCAATCCATTGCTTTTTACGGCTAGTTAAAATTTAGCAAATCTCCAATTTGCAAATAATACATGCATTATTACAATGCAGTGTACAACAGGTTATGTAATAAAACCTGTACGTATTATCTTAACCCTCCAGAGAGTGATGATAAGATACAGCTGAAACACAATTAACACAAACTGATCCAGTCACACAGTGATGTCAAAGTAAAGCCATAACGGCAGCTAAGGTGTATGGTTACCATGGATACTTTCAAATATTATACAACATTGCATGCTAAGTTCTTTATCTGCTAATTTTAAACTACATATTTAGCTTGGGGTAGTATAAACATAGCTTTCATAAAATTGGTCAAGTTTTCATGAGATCAAGGTGGCATCAGCTCTTTCAAGATTTAGTTACCATTAGTGCCGTCTACTGGTGCAGATGTGCAAAGCTTTAGTTTACATATTGTACATGTACAAAGATCTATCATTCACATATAGATAAATAAAGAAACAGAATGATTGCTGCAAAAACTACTTTATTTTTCAAAAAAAAAAAAATGAAAGCAAACACAAAAGAATTTACAAAACTCTTATAATCATGGCTTTGTTGTCTGTGTGTTCAAACAGGGTTTATGTTCAATTTTAAGGAAAGTTCAGCTACAGCACAGGGATTGTGTTCAGTAAACTATGGAAATGATTGAGGAAGTGGATCACACACTGGATCCCCCTCAACAACGTACCACACCTCACAGTGTCTCTTTTTCTTGGGCTTTGGACTACAAGAACATAAAAACACACAGAGATATTGGAATATGACTTCAAAATACTGCGGTTGTTTTAAGCATTTGTGCTAGTTATCATTTTCTCACCTGTCATATCCAGCTCCGAAGTGGAATCCTTTCCTGTACTGTGCTTTGGTCAAGTCAAGAGCTTTCGACAGTTTCTTGGAGTACTGACTGTCAGACCAGGTGCTCATGTAGGCATCATAGTCGATTACATAGACATTCATAGCAGGCGTTTCTTGGATATAAACCTGCAAATTAGCAAACATGTTTTATCTGCAGAAAGCAAAAGCAGATCTCAGAGAAAAAGATTCAGGTTTTATAACATTTACATCAGGATTAGTAGGTTTTGGTGGATCCATCTGATATTCTGCTGGCAGCAAGAAACTCATTGTGAAGACATCTGTCCTAAAAATGCTCTTTTCAGGTATTCCCATCAGAACTGGAGCGGTCATAGGGATGTTTTGGCCTGCAAGGGAACAGAAATATTGCAAACAGAATGTGTGTACCAAAAGGAAAATATGTACACACTGTCAATACCCATGGCAATTGGATAAATAAAATTCCACATTTAGATGAAGACCATTTTAATAAAGAGCAAAAAATAGGACCACAATATTTCAGTATTACTAATCAAGACATTTACCTTTTTTAAAAAAAAAAAAAAAAAAAATGATGTCAAGTTTTGAATGAAAGACAGTGAAGAATTGAGACCAAATTTTTTCTACACGCTATTAAAGTCTGTTCTTTAGTTTATAATCAATAGTATTGCCTTTGTAATTGTTCTTATAGGTCACACTGTGTGGAATTTTAATTACTAAATGTATTTTTCCCCACAGAAATAGCTGTAAAAAAAGAAGTGAGTGAAAAAAATGGCAGCATCAAATCACATTCTAACCTGCTTCATTTTCACCGGTGATGTACTTGTACAACTTCCAAAACGCTGGTACCATCATAAATTCCATAGAGATGGTGGTGTAATTAGTTGTAACCCATTTCACAGAGTCATAGTGCCGCACCTGAAAATTATTATTATTATTATTATTATTAATGCAGTTATTTTATATCATTCTCAGGAACGATCTCCTTCAAATACTGATGGAGATAGGCGCTAGCCCCTGCACAACCCTTCAAGAATTAACAGACAACAACAACAAATAGGCACTTCCAAGCAAATATAAGCCATTTTTATTTTCATTTTATTTGTTCTTGGAGACACTCGCCTCATATTCGGAGTTCTTGCAAATCAAGTCAAACAGCAGGCACTGCGCTGTCTCATTGCAGAAGTCCAGCTGGGAGGAGTCTCTGTAAAGTCAAAACATGCATAATATTCTCTTGTATGCATTCACAAAGAAATGTTAATGTAACATCTACTCATACCACATGCTGAGTGAAAGTGTCAGTAAGTTAATTTTTCATACCCAACTCTGGCCTCGGCAGTTAGAACCAGCAGAAGACCCACAAGACCTGAAAAACAAATCCTGACACACAAATGTAGAGCGTTTGTTTCATTGTTATTAAATTGAACTTCAATACATTTCTGTTCACCAAGAATGTAAGCTAAAATGAACGTCTACTTACATCGCAGCTCTCTGTTGAGTTCTCAGCGTTGCAAACAGTAATCTCCCCACACTGACCCAAAGCAAGCATTTATTCCCTTCTGGTTATGAAAGGAAAACAGGCTCCTCCCATAACTCCTAATTCAGTCCAGACAACAGAGGCAGGACATGTGAGAAAATCTCCACAGAAGCAAAACAATGTGGGAATACTTGCTGTCTCACTTATATAACCTCTCCTTTGTGTAATAGTGATGTAAAACTTACATTTATGTCACACCAACTGATGTAACAATAAAGGATAGATTTTGTATAATGTAATTATAACTGCCATATTGTTGAAGAAAGTGTTTTGCTTCACTTCAGACAACATGACACAAAGGTCAGCGACTGTAACCTTGACTGTAACATCATGTGTATACATGCAGTCATGTAGGTGGATGGGTTACTGAACCAGAAGCAATAATTCTCTCTTTCGACTAACATGAAAACGTGCTTTTTCTGTTCTGATTTGTTTTGTTCTGAAATAAATAAATGGCTAAAATATATCCAACATAAAAGCAATACCCCGAGCAGCAGCCCTCAGCTGTTGATCACTTATGGAAAAGCAGGTGTTTTTTTTTTTAACCAGAAATTTGATCTTTGCATGTTTTTTTTGGTTTGTGAGTTCATTTTTCTTTTATTGTTACCTAATACGTGTTTCTTGTTCCTCAGCTGAGACATAAAGGAGTGGACACAGCTTGTTGGATTGACACTTTAAGATATATAAATATATAGTCCATCATCTGCTTTCAGAGCGAGTTGGAACATTGGGTTTTGTCTGATTTGCGTGTTCAGTTTTATACATCAATGAATTGTATAGGAACAATGTAAAAAATACCTTGGAATCGGTTAGCAAGCAGACAAAAACTTTCCTGGGAGAGAAATAATGGGACCGCCAAGGGAATTAGTGGCATTGACAAAATCTTTTCTTAAAGCCCTCATGATACTTGTTTTGTCCTCAGGTGACACCTGATCTGGGCTGGGAGACAGAATGTTCAGTCACACCCTCTGCATTCAACTCAATATAATTAAAAAAATACTTTATCAATCCCAGACAGAAATTAAATGTTGTATCTCTAGACAATTTTCTTCAGAGTTACTGTAGATGCCGATGGCTGTGAGCATGGGTCTCCTGTAGTGGTCAGTATTGCAGTAACCATTTAAAAGCTCTGATTGAAGACACTCTGTTGTTTCATGAGTTGTTAGGGCTTCTTCTGTGAGGTGTTTGAGTATTTTTCCTGAGCTGATGTTTTTTTTTTTTTTTAGGTATTCTGGCTTCCTCTCATAGTCCAAAAATATACCTGTTGGGTCAGTTGGGCTCCTCCAAAACGCTTTTAGATGTAACCATGTACGATATATAGGTATGGTTGTATGTTATAAAATGACAATATATACAACTTCCAGTCCTTTAATTGTCTTAACACATGTTTTTCAAGTTTCATAACGTTGACAAAAATCTACTAAGTCAGCAGAATTGGTTGTGTTATGAATGTGCAGTTTTTCAATCATAAAAAGTGTGGATGCTTCGAAGGAATGCACATGACCACACTAACTTTTCTCTGAAAAGAAACTAACCTCTTAAAAAAAGAACAATTTAAATTAAATGATTACCAGACTTGGTGATGCAATTAAGCTTTTCACTTTCTTAGGGAGAAACTTTTAAGATACAGGAACAGAATTACTTTTTCTTTGATTCAAAATTATTTCAGGAGTAGAAAATGATTTGAAGACTTTTGACACAGACACAAATCTGTTAAGCAGACAATTCAGATAAGTATATGCTGCTTTGTATAACAGAATGCTCTGCCATTAATCATGAAAAATAGCTAGAAAAATAGCTTTCATTTGCATAATGGTGTGAGCATGTAGGGTTATATAACCTGCCAAACAGATGTGAACAGTTTTTCTTTTGTCACTGAGAAAAAGGATTGAAGCAAAATGAAACCCCCCCACTGTTGCAAAACAAAATTGATGTTTTTTTATTTTCCTTACAAGATGTGTCCTTACATAACAAATGAAAGAATAAAGAAGAATCAGTAATGTCATGTAACATATTTCGTTAAGGTTTGGTGGTTTTGCAAGTTACTGGATTGTTTTGGCCTTATGGGAGCAGTGAAACTGACTCACTGTTATCATGTTCCTCTGTATGAGTTTCAGGATGAGAGCTTTATTTTACCTTAACACGTCTGTGTGATTGAATGGAATCTGAAATTATTTATTTCAGTTTCATCTGTAAAATACACATGTATTGTTATATTTGCTAAACTAATTTTTCTTTGGGCTTTGAATAATTTGTTCGGGTCAAGAGTTGTTATTATGAAATAATTTCGATTGAAACAAAGAAGTGGGAGCTATCAAATTAGAAGTTATTGTAGATTTTGCTCTAGTCACTACAGAGGCATAAAAAGCTGATTATACATTATTTATTCAGCTCAACGAGTTCAAGGCCAGTTAACTTCTCGTTATGATGATGACTGTCAGTAGTTGGTAGCTCCTCTTTGCCAACAATAAAATGATTTATTTAATAGCACGCAATAAGCTGAACAATTCTCAAAACAACAGGAAGGCACAAGGAACACAATGAAACTCTGAGAAGAAGAATTGTAGATTTAAGTAAAAAATTGAAAAACAACATTATCAGTTTAAACAATTGTATGCAAGGACTGGATACTAATTATTTTCATCACTTTGCAAAGATGTGACAAATGACCCAAGCTATCATTCTCAGATGAAAGGAAATTGGTTACCATATTTAGGAACATCATAGGAAGAACCACCAAGACTGACATGCCACAAAAGTGAAACTGATGGTGCTGCTGTTAGTAAAGCTAGTTTACATTTTCATGGATAGACAGGGTGTGGATGAACCAAAAAGCCCCTGTTGCAAAAGAAACCTCTCTGTAGCAACAACTGTAGTTGTTGCTACATATGAGTAGCGACAACTACAGTTGTCGCTACTCATATGTACAATATGTACATCTAGAAATAAAATATTAAGCTCTTTGACTCCTCAAAGATGTTTTTGAGGAGTCAAAGTGAGATGTTTGGACCTCAAAACGATGTGGGTTCTGATAACCATGCTGGCGGTGGGATCATGCTAAAGAGTATCCTTTAGCATTTCACAGCAACATTCTCCTTGCTTCTGAAATCCATTCCATCTTTTGTGGAAAAAATATGAAGAAATTGAAGAAAAAACAAATGTTCAGTATAGAAGATATCTCGTAGACAATACGGTAAAAATACTTAAGTAATTTAAGGTGATCTTGAGGGCTAGTACAAAACAATAACTCTTTAAATCAAATATTGCTTAGTAAATGTTATTTTGCACTCATGAGTTCTCCCTGTGCATGCGTGGGTTCTCTCTGGGTACTCCGGCTTCCTCCCACTGTCCAAAAACATGACTGTCAGGTTAATTGGTCTCTCTAAATTCTCCCTTGGTGTGAGCGTGTGAGTGCATGGTTGTTCGTCTGTCTCTGTGTTGCCCTGCGACAGACTGGCGACCTGTCCAGGGTGTTCCTCGCCTCTCGCCCGAAACGTCCTCTGGAAATAGGCACCAGCAGCCCACAAGGGTGTTAGAAAATGGATAGATGGAGTTTTTTCAGGGAAATCTTCTGGTGAGTGACAATATTTTTGTTGAAAAGAAAGAGAAGATTCATAACTATGGTATCAATTAAAAGTGCTAAATAACATCTACAGAGAACAACATAAACAGCTTGTGTTTATCATGCTTGGAACCTTTTGGCATAGTCCTTGTTCAAATCCATTTTGATAAGAACTGCCAACCAGCCCTCACTTTAGAAGTGTTATAGAGAGACAAACAGCTCAAAATCTAAAGGGAAATTATCTCACATGTGGGTAACAGTAAACTCTTATCCTTCCATCTTGTTACAGCAGAGAAGGTGTTGCACCACTTGAAACATAATATTAGCCTGAAAAGACACAGTGGTGCAGTCTAATTTGTTTCACTTATGGTTTAACTTTTTATACAAAGTAATATAATGTTTCATACAAACTGAGCTATGATTGCAGTATTTGCATTTATTTAATACTGATTTGGCCTTGATATCAAATGTAGTAACAGGTAAATGTTTCAATGCACTTCATACGCTGTATATTAAGTACTTATTACAGTATTTACAAATAATATTACTTTTGAAAATTGGCTTACTACATTATTTAAAAAAAAATCCTGACATATAGTTAGCCACTTGATGATATGATGCATATCACTCGTTTGGACTCCCGTTTTAAAAAAAATATATATATATTTCAGGTGCCAAATTGGATTTCTGTTATAGACACAGCTCCAAATTTCACATATTTGCTCTAAATCATTCGTATTCTCGCTCTAAACTGCTGTAAAAATAATCTACCTTGAGATGCAATAAATGATTTGCGTTTTAGGAAAACGCACTACCATTAACTGGCAGTATGGGAACCATAAAAGCTCACTCTTTCTGAGCCAAAAGATAACTATGTTTCATTCATAGTTCAACAAGAATATTCTGTTCTTGTTGAACAGAATATTAGAATGACGAGTCTGCCCTCCAGTGGCCAAAACAAAAACTGCAAGACTTAGTTAAATCTAGAGCGATGTTTTTTTAAATTTTATTTTATTTTTTAAAATATAAAATACCTTGTTAAACATTTATAAATATATTGGACACAGATATTTTTTTCTTCAGAAATTTAACTAGGTAAAAAATGCATGTCATGTGTAGGATTAGACTTTAAATAAGATTCCACCAAATGTTGAAGGATATAAAAAATAAATATATAAGAGACGCAGTGAGTAATTCAGAGTAGAAAATACCCACCAAGAACAAAAAACAACATCAGAAGTAACATAAACGGTCCTACAGTTTCTTTGTGTACTTGTCTCCCAAAAACTACAACTCCCATAATACACGAGCCGCTTGAGTAATCCCTGAGACTTTAGCTGCCTGTCCCGACGTTTTAGACTACGTTATGTTTGTTCAGTGTTTTTCCAGCAATTCATCGATGCATTGTTGACAAACTGTTTTCCACATCAGTGAGGACCAAACAGCTCGCTCCGCAGGTGGGTACCAAACACACCTGCCTCAGTATAGAGTCTTTTGTAAAGGTTTAGCAGATAGTGACCTTGGAGTAACTGAAAATTATGCATAGATCATTGAGTGGCAGGTCTTGAATATTGTTTTTCTCCAAATATCAGAAAGAAGTAGGTTTTCTACTTCTTTTTTGCAGCCCTTTTACTATAGATTCAGTTTAAAACCTACACAGCATGACTAAAATAGTTGGGGGTTTTAAATTCTATTGTTAACTATGTTATGTAGACGACTGCAGCAGGTTTAGATGAGAGAAATCAAAAATCTAGAGGGGTGCAAACGATCATTACGGAAGGGGATTAGGGCCACTGGAAAAAAACAAACAAACAAACAAACAAACAAACAAACAAACAAACAAACAAACAAACAAACAAAAAAACCCAGTTCTGACTTTAATCTCAGAATTCTGAGAAAAAAAAGTCAGAACTGTCTTATTTTTTCCCCAGTGGCCCTAATCCTCTTCCGTAGGTCATAGCTCAGAATCCTTAGATAAAATCTGAACTGGAATATTCAGTTGTAGAAGATTTTAAACTACTTGTGGTAAAACCTTTCTCAGATAAGTTTGGATTGTGATAGGAATAATAAAAAATGTACCATTAGATCGTCTTTAACAGCTTTTAAACTGGACCAAGTCCAAGGTCTTTGTGATTTTTAAAAAAAAGTATTGTCTTATCTCAAGAACAGCTATTTATCTCACAATAAACTATGTTTTAAACTGTCCTTATGCAGTATACTATATTCCTTTGTAAATATGACCTATTTCTGTCCTGTACCATATTTAATCCTATTACAACTAAAAATACAGCTTTTCCCTTTTGAAGAAAAACATTTCAGGATTTCTTCTCAAGGTAATTATGTACAACATAATAACCATGTTTTATGGACATTTTGTAACTACTGTGATTTCAAATTGGATGATAGTTCTTTAGTTTTTACTTTAAAAGCTACTATTGCTATTTGAATGAGTTTGCTTTTCTTTTGTTTGTTTACCTCAGCACATTTTCTGGTCATTTTTTTTAATATGAAAGGGGTTATTCACTAGACCTGTAGCATTCTTATAGCCTTATTATGCAACTACACTGCAGTGGCAGACTGTGACTCACTTTGAGCACAGGGAAAATAGATTTAAGTAAACACAAGAAAGCCATAACAGTGTAGAAAATATAATTTTAGCTTTTTAAATTATTATTATTATAGTCCACTAGTAAGTCTTGAGGTCGACGCCATGGGGACCAGGAGAGTGCTGGTTACTGGTTGCTCCTCTGGTATTGGCTTGGCTGTGGCAGTACGCTTGGCCAAGGATGAGACCAAACGGTTTAAAGGTAAGCTGTTGATGTTCTTTGCTGCACCTAAAAAGAATCCAGTATCCAGTAGATAATAAGATAATAAGCAAAGTGAGCGATATCCTGTGTGTTTGTCTGAGCCAGTAGTTGCCACAATGAGGGATCTTGAGAAACGTGGCCCTTTGGAAAAAGCAGCAGGAGATTTACTAAATAAAACTCTGGTGATCCAAAAGTTGGATGCCTGCTGTGAAGAATCCATCAAAGAGTGCATCAACAGCATCCCTAACCGACAAGTGGATGTCCTCGGTCTGTTTCCTTAGCATATTAATATTCAAAGTAAATTTCACTTAACAAGCCAACATTATTAAAAGAGAATATTGCATTGTTGTAGTGAACAATGCGGGCATTGGCATGATTGGACCACTGGAGTGCCAAAGTATTACCTCAATAAAAGAGCTCTTTGAAGTCAACTTCTTCGGCCTGGTGCGATTGGTGAAAGAGGTGCTGCCAGACATGAAGCAAAGGCAGAGTGGCCATATTGTGGTGATGAGCAGTGTTATGGGAATACAAGGTGGGTTTTATTTTAATGAACTGAATTTCAGACAAATCGAATAACTGTGAAAGACTTTTGATGTTCTCCTAATGTTTCAACACAGGACTTCTGTTCAATGACGTCTACTCTGCGTCCAAGTTTGCTGTGGAAGGATTTTGTGAAAGTCTGGCAGTGCAAGCAATGAAATTCAACATCAAGTGATTACATGTCCTGAACAATACAACATCTTTAAAAATGCAGCTAGTCCACAAGTAAAACTTTAGTTATGTAAAAGTCTACATTGGTAAGAATTTATAGCTCCGCTGTAAATGCACCGCTTTTAGATTTACATACTTTTCTTTTCCTAGGACTACACTGGTGGAACCTGGTCCTGTGGTGACAGAGTTTGAAAGAAAAGTGTATGAGGATGCAGAGAACATAGATCTGTCTGAGACAGATGAGGAGACGGCCAGGATCTTTTGTGACATTTATCTTCCATACTCTAGAAAGGTCTTCACAACATTAGGCCAGACACCAGAGGACGTGGCCGAGGCAAGTAGTGACAATGTTCTTCTTAAATCTCAGAATTAAAGGTAACACATTTCCTTTTCAGTTAAAATACATAACCAGAAGATTCCTTCTGGTGTAAAGTTTGTTTCTTTTCTCACTGTTTAGCAAACACAAAACGTGATTACAGCCAAGGAGCCTCCTCTACGGCTCCAGACCAACCGACTCTACATGCCCATGACTGCACTAAAGCATGCAGATCCCACTGGAAGACTTCCTCTGGAAGCTTTCTATAAAATGATCTTTAAACATGACACTGTTTTTAATGCTACATTGGGGATTCTGCGCATGATGAATCGGAGAAAGGGGAACAAATAATTTAATTTAATGGAAGTAGATGCAACAGTTGATTAGGGTTACTGCAGTTATTCTTTTTTTATATTTAACTTTCAAATTCTGAATTTCTGACAAGTTGTAAAAAAATAGATCTTTTATTAGCTTTGTTACCCTTTAAAAGAAGATTTCTTTTTTTTTTGAACATGTAGACTGGATGTATGTGAACTTTAACTTTATTTGTTTGATTTTGGTCATTAGAAACTCAGGTGTTTTTTCCCTTAGTCCTTCAAAGCCTGATAGAAGAAATTATTCTATACTTTTAATGATTGTACTGTCTATTATATGCTTTTGTCAAATTGCATCTATTTAAATATTCCTATTTTATGTTATTCCATTGATAAATTATATCTTGAAAACTGGTCATTGTTTTAAAGACATACATGTTAAGTTCTTATCAAAGTTGATGAAATTCTTTTAGTATATATTGCCATTTTATTTTAGTATTTAAAGTAAAATCTACTTTATTCACAATTGATTCAGATGTTTTTTTTCTACAAAATATTTGTTGATGCTTAATTTAAACCCTGGTTTATGACTATTAAAAAAAAACAAGTTCTAAAATTGATAAATTGTTTTACATTTAATTTCTGCACCATTAAAAATTACTTCTAAGGTAAATAAAAGTGGTGCAAAAGGGCACAAGATCAGCCTAGAGTTAAGAAAAAAGTTTTTTTTTTTAAATTAAAAGTAAAATATTTACAAAAGAAAAGAAAATATATTAGAAATATATATGTGGAGCATCATGGCGTTAAATTCTAGAAAAAGTTCTTTCTGGGACATAAAGAATAATTTTGCTTGAAATATAATATCCACGCATTTATATTCTTACATTGTCAAATCAGTTTACTGTGATAAAATTTGTATTTCTCTCAGATGGCTTGAGGATTGTTTTGATCATTTCTAAAATGTATGTCAGCACATTTTCAATCTGAGCCTAAATCTGAATGAGAGTTTCCATTGTGTGTTTTCTCAGTTGCTTTTTTTAACATAAAAAATATTAATGCACAAATCTTGTGTTTGGTAGTTTGGTAGCTACTTGACTGAGCACAGGTTAAACCTGATCAGTTTCTGATTGAAAAATGTTTAGGATATTATCTGGAAATAAAGAAAAGTTGATCCCTTCAAGATTATCATTGATACCGCTGGAATATGACAGATCTGAACTTGTCATTCAGAACAGCTGCTCTGTATATTAGTGTGATATAAACACACTGCTAAAAACAATTAAGAATAATAATAACAATATACTGAAAAGTAGTTCCCTGTAGTTTTTATTACAAATATATTTAACAAGTTTGATAAAAAAAAAAAGAAAAAGGAAAAACTGCTGAGAAATGATGACAGTGACTTTAAACTACTTTTGAACAATTGTAAGAATAAATTTAGGATATATCAACATGTGCTGTTGTAACAAGATTGCTAAAAAAATATTCATTAGAGTCTCAGTTTCAAATAATGCTAAATGAAATACACTTTATTTCTGTCTTTTTAGTACATAACAATCACTTTAGGAAAATAAGACTTCTTAAGCAACAATCTACCCAAAACAAACATATTTACAATCTGCAACTGAAATTTTGTAACTGAAATGGTGACTGCACAAAACACTTAGTGTGACCTGGCAGGAAAATTTTAAGATCAGAAAATTAGAAAAGACAGGCAAACCATAAATTTTCACCTGCAAACAAGATCCAAACTGGACTGTGAAAATCAACACTTCCCAGGTCTGAGAGACCAGTACCTGGTTCTATAATGAACAAGATAAAATAGCAAAACAAAAATAAACTCAGCTGATAACTCAACTAGACGCAGTGTTTAGGCATTGTCACTGTAAAAACAATAACTAGAAGTGATGAGCTAATTCATCTCTGCTCAAAAGCATGAAATGAAAATGCCAAAGTGTCTTTCTTAAAATGTTATGATACAAAAAGTCTGAAATGTGCACAAAATGTTATAGAGAGGCGACCGCCCCCCGTTCTACATGGCCAGGTTATATGAAAAACAAAATACTTGTTTAGACATAATACAAGTGGTTAGCTCAATGACTGAGTTTCATCTTAGAATTACGCAACATAAACACTACACAGTAGTGTTGTTTCCCCCCTCATTCTTATTTCTCTAGCTCACAACTTCATGAGCCCTGGACGTGGTATCTACTGTAGATGCAAGGAAATCATTCCTCTGCATGCCATAAAACACCTCCCTGAGGAGTGACAGGGCATCAGCAGTCACAGTCCAGCAGCCCCACCCTCACACTGGTCACCACTCCCAACTTGATCTCAGCTGCAATTGTCCATTTAGTCCATTTCAGGTTATGGGGTCAACAATTTCAAAAGGTTTTGTTGTCTGGTTTGGTTGCCTTTTAGTGTCACCGTCAGGCAGGTAGTCCAAACGCAAAAAAGCCAGAAACAGAGGAGGAATGTTTGAAACAAAGAGTGATATAAAATAGCAGCTGATATAAGCATAGCTTAATACATCTGAAGTGATGTTTGACAAAGAAAAAGTAATTTATGCTTTTCCACAAATATACAGAGTATAAAACAATAAAAAATATAATGTAAGGGCAGTGAAAAGCTGATTTTTAAAGGCCAACACATTTTCTTTGAAACATAAATAAAACGAATGCTAAAGGTAATAGACTCGGCAGTAAGACCATCAACAAATACTCTACTGTCAATGAATAGTTATATAAAATAAATGCATCACACTTAATATTGTCTCTGATTTTTTTTAAAGATTATATGTAAAATTCACAGCGATTAAATGCCCCTTATATTATAAATATCCAATGATGCCAAATGTATTTGACAAAGACTTGCCCTTTGAGGCTGGTCAGTTGAAGTGCTTTAAAGACACTCATCTACATTCTTGTTCATAACACTCATATATAAATTTGTTATTTACCACAACCTAAACATAACTACGGCAGAGTAATTTTTGAAATGTAGTTGCTAGAATCATTTTAACATTATGGTGGCAGTTTATATGAGAGGCTCGGACAGAAATAAAACTAAAGAGCAGTTCAGATAGATAAAAACAATAAATAAAAATAAACAAATTCCCTTCAACAATTCACTTTTTCTCTGCTCTACTTTTTAAATGTTTGTTAGTGTTCCAGAGAGTTTCCCTAAGTCTTTGAAATTAAAGACTTGGTTTTCTTCATATACTTTTTTTAAAGAATCAAAAATAGTCCATCTGTGACAGAATTACTTCATTAAATTGTCTGCAGTTTTTTCAGACAACACACATTTCCCTTTACTTATTTATTTCTCTGCCGTATTCACTAGCAGATGGTCGTCTTATACATATTGCCAGCTCAACTCCAAAGAAAATCTTGGAAACATGCTGACAGATAAAACACAGACAAACCCAAGAGCCAGTCTTTTTAACCCAGGTCCTTTTTCAGGTTGAGTCCGAATGACCTTCATGCAAACACCTGCATCTTGCCATTGGCCTCTGGGATTTGAGTAATTTGGGTCTGGTTGGGGACAGCAACAGCTGGGCTTGGTGTAGAATCTGACCAATCAGAGACGCAGGGGGGAGAAGGACTGGACCAGTGCTCTGGAGACTCTGGAGAGGGTGTCAGATAAGGGTGCTCACTGGGCAAATTGTGGAAATGCTTGGGTGTGGCATCTAATGTGGATGAATAACTGTGTTGGGAAGGAGGTGTTGGATAATCCTCGTTCCCTGCAGCGCTACCACTGGGCTGGGAGGAAAGGACCTGAGCTGGCTGGGCTGCTGCTACTGCTCCTTGGGTGGGCTGAACAGCAGGCTGAGAGGACTGCTGAGGCAGCTGCTGCTGATGCTGCTGGAAGAATGATGGTGGAGGCTGTGAGGTTTGTGGGGTAGGTGGAGTGGACGTTCGCATAGGACCCATGCTTGGCTGGTTGGTGATGCTGTGATTAATGAGCTGCTGTTGCTCTGCAATGGAAGGCAGCTTCACTGGAGTGATGGTCGGTGTGGAGGTTACCGGTGTGGGCTGCAGCATTGGACTGCGGTAGAGCTGCTGTTGGTGCATCAGCATGTTCTGCTGCTGCATGGCTGGGCTCTGGACATGCATGCCTGCTTGACTACTCTGCACAATATTCACAACCTGCTGGCCACACTGAGAGGATGGAGGCATGCGATTGTGCCAGTCAAATGGCACACTGACAGGACTGACCATGCCCATGTTGACCCCCAGCTGGCCAGAACTCAGCACATAGCCATGGTTGACATCTGAGGCCATAGAGACACGGCCCTGCATGGACATTGCTCCCGCTCCAATGTCATTAATTTGTGCAAGAGATACCGCAAATGGGCCCCCTCCTTCCAACATGCTACTGTGAACCATTGGGGTGTTGGGAACAGACATGGAGGAATGGAAAAGACCTGGTGACTGCATGGCAACAGGTGACGTTGGATTGGTGATGTAGCCAGCATTGCTAGCTCCCCCGTGCGGTGAGTCTAGGGAGTCCACTGGGGACAGAGTAACCGAGCTATCCAATAAGGCACTCTGCATGTCCAGAGTTAGCTTCTTATTGCGAGCCTTTACTGACTCCTTGAGACTTGCAGCATGCTGGCCTCCAAGGCTGGAACCTTTGGCCCCAGGCCGGCGGTTCTTCTTGCTCTGTGGGGTGTTCTTCAGACTAGGGAGGAAGGCACTGGGAGGGCACATGAGAGGAGATAGAGTGTGGCCTCCTGCGAGTTGGTGTCCAACTGCTCCATGACTCTGGGGACTCCTTACTGTGTTGTATTCATCAAGAAGTTGTACAATATCGTGGTGCATACGCTCTAGAGCAATGTCTCTCGGCAGCCTGTCCATGTGGTCTGTAATTTCTCTGTTTGCAAAGTGAGCGAGCAGCACCTTCACTGCCTCACAACTTCCTTCACGGGCTGCAAGGAACAGAGGGGTCTCCTCCTGAAAAACAGACAGAAAGCTCATAAAAATTAACAAGCTGTCAAATACAAACATATGCATCATGTATGGCTTCCATGCTTGTGTTTTTAAAATTACCTTCAGATCTTGCATATCTTTGTTGGCGCCATTTTTCAGCAGAGCAATAGTTGCATCTACATTGTTTACAGCTGCAGCCCAATGCAAAGCAGATTTACCTAAAAGAGACGTCAACCATTACGATAAAATGTTTTGGTTTTGCTTAAGTATTACCATGAATTTAAACCAAATGATTTGGAGATCTGAGACTTACCCAATTCATCGACTGCATTAACATCTGCATGGCATGTAATGAGTTCCTCAACCATGCCTTCCACTGCCAGTCGTGCTGCCAGGATTAGAGCAGTAGAGCCATCGTACATACGGGAGTCCAGATCAGTGGCGCGATTTCGAATCAAAATCTAAATGAGTGGAAAGAATGGGATAAAATCCCTTTATAGTTATACCATACATTTTGGGAAAAAGTTAAAAGTCTTTGGACTGCTAATGTCATAAACGAATACAATGTCCTAATAACTGATTACCTGGAAGACACCCTGTGCATCTGCAGCCACAGCAGCATGTAGAGGTGTTCGTCCCGTGTTGTCTTGAGCATTGGCATCTGCTCCGGCATCCAGTAGCCGCTTTGCAGCATCAGCACGTGCGTAGCGAGCAGCCAAGTGGAGTGCTGTCTCACCGGTACGGTCTGTTTGTGCAGCGAGCGATGCACCCTGGTAGATTAAGTCAGAGATAATGTTGGCAGAGCACTCTTCACTCTCCTCCTCCTCTGTCACCTCAGGTTCTAGGCCGCCTCCACAGAATGATGCCAGCATCAGAGGTGTAAAACCATCTGGGATATGGACAAGTGAAAAAAAAAAATCTGTCATTTCAAGTGACCACCACAATGATTTGCGAAGAAAGATTAAAATGTATTGTCAAAAGACAGCTTTCACCCTAAAATGAAACGTCTACACCAACCTGGGCCTCGGACATTAACGTCCATGCAGTCACTTTCAAATTCTCCTTGAGGTGGTGTGAGGGCTATGGTGGGTGGTACGCGAATATCTGCAGCTACGAGATGGTGCTGGGTCCACTGTCTGCAGTCCACTGCATCTTCGCTGTCTGAAAGCATGCTCGGCTCCTCAACCTGAATTTATATAGAAATTTGATAATATAAATTCTCGCACTAGTGTCAATTTAAAAAGATGCTAAAATATTTACAGTAAAAAAAACTTGTGTGACAAACCTTGAGTCGTTTGGCTTCTGGGCAATCTGAGTCCATCCATTGATCACTGTGATCACCGAGGAGAGATTCCTCAACTGTTTTTGGCATGTGTCTGATTACAAATCAAAAAATGCAACAGCATAAGTTTCAGGAAAACCACTGAAGCTCAAAACTGATTCCTACGGTAATAGCAAGCCATTTTGCATTAACGATTAACTCCGAAGTGTTTAAAGTTCTATTTACAAATAACTTACTTCAGTCCAAGAGCATCTTGACCCACAGGTTCCCTGCGGTTTTTGTTACTGCTGGGTTCCTTCTTAAGAAAAAAGCCTTCAGGGAACCAAAGGGTGCTGTGTTCACGCTTCCGACGAGATATCAACATGCCAATCACAAGGATGACCAAAACAAAAATAAACACTAAACATGGCACGATCCATTGGGTAAGTGGTTTCCACCAGTCCGTTATTGGTGGAATGGGACCAATGGGGATTTCTCCTGTTGTGGAACAAGAAAGCTTGGATTTGCATATGCCTCATTAGAGTGATCCATCAATCTTGTGTTAACTCAGAATTCACACTTGCCTCTGACTTCTCGAAGAGGATAAGGGAAGTCGAGCATTTCTGTTGCAGATAGAGCTCCAAGATACTCTGCTGCACTTTCAGTTGTTGGGAAACAGTCCTTTGAATCCCTACTGCACAAACGGTTGTCTATCTCCAGATAGACTATGGACCTACAAAAAAAGACATAGGAAAAGGTGTTTTGTGTTCAGAGCAATCCCCAGGTAATGGTTTATATTTTATATTTACAGTGTCTGACTAACCCAACAACTTCATGTTGATGTCCAAGTTCTCGTTTGAGGCGTGCCTCTCGACGGGTGTAGGGAAGGATCATTGCATCTCCATTTTTGTCCAATCTGAAGCGTACTGAAGTGTGCAGGATAGCACTCAATTTCTGCAAAAAAGCTTTGCCAGTGAGGAGAAGCTGGTCTGGAGGCAGAAGGACGACCAAAACCAAAACACCATTGGCAAGATCCTCTGGAACCTTCTCTGCACAATCTAAGCCATCCCAACCACACTCTTCTGTGTTGCAGCCCTGGTCACACTGACCATCAGCATAATGGGCGTCGCAGTAACTTGCATATATTGGACTGGAGAAAACAAAAGCACATGGATCATTTTAACTATTTTATGTTACTGTTAAATGAAAGGAATCAACCTTATCAATCAAATCAAACTCACTTGCAAATTTTCTCTTTGCTTCTGCAGTCAAAGTTGTCATACAGACACTCAGGTTTGTTACAGAATTCATCACACTGGCTATTGTTGAAGGCACGCCAGCAGCGGGGGTCTTTGCAATTAGCCCAGGGATTCACTGCCAGGGAACAGTCACCACCATCCCAACGACAAGGAAGTGTATTACATTCCTTGTCACAAATACCATCATTGGCTTTGCCTTGACAGTCTGCCCTAGGGCAGGAGAGAGACGGAAGCTCAGATTTGCTGTGTTCGCACTGTTTTCCCATAAATCCACTCAGACATTGGCAATGGAAAAATGGGAAGCTGGTTTCTTCAGTGCACAGGCCTTCATTCTGGCATGGCTTGGAAGAGCACCCATCATTACTGCGATGCTGACATTGGGGCCCGCCAAAGCCTGACAAGCATACGCAGCGTGTTCCCCTCTTGGTAAGGGCACAGCTTCCCCCATTGTAGCAAGACAGCTCCTGACAGGACATGCTCCTTTCACAGTTTGGACCAGCATAACCCTAGAGATAAACATTATTAAAGAAGTTTGTTCTTACAACTTTTTGATATTGTCCTGTCATTGGCAAACTATAATGTGAAATTAGATGCTTGAATACTCAAAACTATCGTAAACTTACAAGTTGACATGTACAGGTGTATCCCAGAGGGGCACTGCTAGTTACTGAACAGGCACCCCCGTTATGACAAGGCTGAGATTCACACACACTGAACCTGTTCTGACACCTTCGTCCTAAAAAACAATGTCAGTGGTTACGTTTTGGCTTACACAAACATAATGCACTGTTACAGACCATCAAGAATGAAGATTGTCTAACCTGTAAACCCAGGCTTGCAGACACACAGGTAATCATTGGACAACTGGATGCAGTCAAGACTGTTGGTGGAACTACAAGGGTTCGAGAGACACTCATTTATGTCTCCCTCACATCTGTCTCCTGTGAAACCCGGTGGACAATTGCAGCGATGACCCCCAACTCTGTCTACACAAGTTCCATTATTGAGGCACTTGGGTGGAGCACCTCGTAGCCTCAGTGGTGGTGCACAGTCATCCTCATTAATCTCACAGAGAACACCTTCAAAACAGAAGATTATCACACACTAATGAATATAGGTACTATCTATTCGACACAGAAAGTAAACTCTTTAGTGATATGCATAAGTTTCTGTTGCTTTTGTTCTTGCTTACCCAGTGTGCCGGGGGGACAGGAGCAGATATAATGTCCAACTAGATCAATACAAGTGCCCCCATTTTGGCATGGATGAGACTGGCACTCATTGATTTCAATCTCGCATGTCTGTCCAGTATAGCCAGGCATGCACTGCAATGATATGATAAGCGCATTATACTTATGTAGGTTGAAAAAATTAAAGGGCAAATTTAAATCCCCTGCTAAAATTATCTTTGGTAAATTTTACACTGAAGAATTGACTTGTTTCAGAATAGATAAGGGATTTGACTTACATCACACTGGTACCCGCCAACATATGACCTGCAGGTGGCACCATTGCGACAAGGTTTGTCTTCACATTGGTCCACTTGTATTTCACAATAGCTCCCAGTGTAGTCAGCAGGGCATTTACAAATGTGTGTATTGCCAGAGTTGACGCAGTGACCACCGTGGTGGCAAAGCTCATCTGTTTGGATTCCTAATTTGAAAGATATTTGTAAATATTCGAGATGCAGTTAAGAGTGCAGACTCAGAGATAAAGAGCATAGAAAAGTCAAATACCCCTCTTGCGAGCCGCTGTTTCACAAGACATGTTTGGGATGTCACAGTAACGTCCAGACCAACCATTAGGACAATCACAACTGAAAGACGCATCCTTTTGGCGGCAACGTCCTCCATTCTGGCACAAAGACAAGCGTCGGCACCAGTCAACTGGTGTCTGAAAAGCCAACAAGCAGAAATCAGAAACAAAAGAAGCAAATCTGAAATACTGAGCCTACAAAATAAATATTTTATGCCTCAAGCTCCTAACTTTACATTTCAAATGTACTTAAGTGCTTATACCTGGCACCTGCTGCCTTCAAAGCCCTTTGGACAGGAACAGCGGAAGGACTCCAGGGCATCTTGACAGGTGCCTCCGTTTAGACATGGCTGAGAGTTACACTCGTTTACTTCATACTGGCAGTGGGAGCCGGTGAAGCCAGAGCGACAGGCGCAAGCATAACCATTGATTTTGTCCGTGCAAGTTCCTCCATTAAAGCAAGAGCTGTAGAAATGTGAAAACCAATTAAATTTATACTTTTTATTAGGAAATTTATCTCAGGTTTACCTTAAGCACACACTTACCTTTCAGTGCAATCCGGAATGTTGGTTTCACAGTGGATGCCAGTAAAGCCAGGTGGGCAGCTACATGTGTAAGAGTTGACATAGTCTGTACAGGTGCCTCCATTTTTACAGGGGAAACTTTGACATTCATTGATCTCCAGGGCACATCTAGGGCCTGTGAAGCCAGGCAAGCAACTACAGTGAAAGGAGTTCACACCATCTGTACATGAACCTCCACTTAAGCAAGGGTCTGAAAGGACAAAGGGAGAAAATGACCTTGATCAGAACAGTAAATGTAATAGTATTATGACAGACAGTTGCTGACAGATATAATATTTGTACACAATATATTTAAAATGTCACTTACTGGGAAAACAGTCATTGATATCTGTTTCACAAGTCAGCCCTGTAAATCCTGCTCTACAGGAACACACAAAGCCTCCTAGTGTGTTTGTGCAGGTCCCACGGTTTATGCAGGGATTCGACATGCATTCATTCATATCTATGTTACACAACTGACCTGTAGAATGCAAGAAACCAACACAATGAGATATGCTTTGTAAGCCTAAAAATGGATTATCTCTCAATAAATTTTAAGTACTGGTGCAACTGAATCGGGTTTTCTAACCTTGCCACCCTGGCTGGCAGTTACACTGATAACCCAGGTAGTCTGGGGTGTGGGTGCAGACTGCATGATTGGCGCAAGGGTTAGGGAAGCAAGGTGTGAGGACCTCAGCACAAGTAGGTCCACTATAGGGGAGCTCACACAGACATGTGAAACTTGCAACACCATCCACACAAGTTCCCTTATTTAAACAGGGGCTGGAAGCACATTCATTGTTGTTCACCTGGCAGAGGTTACCTTTAAACAGAAGCAGTAAAAAGGTAACACTTACAGTTTATAATAACACTTATTATATACTGTAGACTGGAAATGTATAGCAACGCTTACATCTAGCCACATTCTACAACTTGTGGCTAAATGCAGTTGCACATTTTATTCACCACTGGGGGGAGCCAGACAACTGTAACTTTAGGTTTGTTTTTGTGTAACTTGTCCAGTGCTCACCTCTGAACCCTTGGCGACACTTGCAGGTAAAACCATTAAGTTTGTCTATACAAGTTCCAGCATTTTGACAAGGACTTGGTAAACAGTCATTCCTATCCAGGTCACAGTTCTTCCCCACCCATCCAGGTTCACAGTCACAACGGTATCTGAAAACACAGTAGTACAATCAGAAAGCCACAGATACAAGTTCATCAAAAATGAGAGGATTAAGACTATGGACCTGTACTCTAAAGCAAGATCAGGGATCTTTTTTTGATAGAACTGTTCCAGAGCAAGTTAGGTTTCATAATAGGACCAACACATGCATTGGGTCAAGTGAAAAAAATTATTTTAATTCCTCTTTTCCTGCAAGCCTTCTGTTTGGCTTTTCTAGAAACTCTGTTGTGTTTATCCTTTAAATGTTAACATTCCTATATTGTTTTGCTGTAATGTTGGCACTTTTGATCACAAAGCAAATACAGCTCAGTGACTGTGATTGGGAATCAGATTATTCTTACATAAATGCATTTTATTAATTTTTAGAAAACATTGGTTTGCTTACTAAGTTGATAAGCACTTTCATATCTGGCTCATTAGGATCATCTAAACATACTCCAGACATTCCAAACCTGCTTTGTTGTACAGGATCTTAATGTATAGTGTGGTAAGCATGTTTTGCTGTTAAAACTGTTCATACCCGTTTATATCCTCTCTGCAGGAGCCATGGACACATGGGCTGCTGCCACACTCATCCACCTGGGAGTAACAGTAAGGGGGCTTAAAGCCTTCAGGACACTGGCAGTGAAATCCATTTTCTTCATCAATACACGTTCCCCCATTTCTACAGGGGCTAGATGCACACTCATCTATTTCCACATTACATTTAGGACCTAGAATGAGAGACATTAGACACATTTCAGCTTTTCCAGTTTGAAATCATTGTTTGTTCCAATGATTTCACTTGCCTGTAAAGCCAGGTTTGCAAACACAATCATAGCGGTTGATGCCATCTTTGCAGATGCCATAATCACAAGGGTTACTGGCACAATCATCAAAGTTTATCTCACAGTTTGTACCTGAGTTAGAAAAAAGTTATCACATTATTCTGTAAAATAAATAAACCTTTTAACAATTAAAGAATGCAAAATTCAGCACATTTGAATAACATCTATTGTGTATGGAGTGTATGGAGTTGTCTCCTACCTGAAGTTCCATGCTGGCACTGACAGATGTACTTATTGACCCGGTCCACACACTTGCCCCCATTCTGACAAGGATTGCTGTGGCACTCATTAAGTTGGTTTTCACAGCGATAGCCTGTATAGCCGGGATCACAATTACATGTGTAGCTAGCAATGCCATCTATGCAAGTACCATGGTGGCATGGGTCAGGTTGACAGTTGTTGACATTAATTTCACAGAGTCTCCCTTCATAACCTAAAAAGGAAAAATGCATACGGTTAGGTTTTTGCATGTAACAGCAAGTCACCTTACTGCTTTCTTACACAGCTCATTGTCTTTTCCTTAGTTTCTCCGTTGCTATGTTTAATTTATTGTTGTTTTTTTTTTCATAAAACCTTTTGATGTTTTTACTCTGATGACTATAGTTTCTATTTTACCATGCATTTGTCTGCACACCAAACTGTTGGTGTGTGCTGTGTTTGTAGTGAAATGTTAAGATGGTCGAAGTAATAAAAAGGACCTTCCCGTCCTGTGCCTTTGTTCTCAGTGGTGCAGGGAACAATAGACAGCACCATGTCAAACAGGGCCACTTCACTCAACAGAAGGGGCCCATAAACACAGCGAATACCAAGCAGCTGGCCACTGAAACAATGAAGCAGGCTCCTCCATTGGCATAGTTACAAACAAACATGTTAAATTTCAAGACACAGTCAGCAAGCTTAAACAAACAAATTTTACGACAAACTGTACATCATTGTGTGTTATGTGCCTTTGTAACACAAAGGGGTTGATGTCAAACTGCAACATAAGGTGTTGTGTGGGGTTTTTTAAGAAATGAACAGATGTCGGGGTGATGACCAAGGTTCTTTTCTAGGCAAACTACTGGTCCTCTGTGACCTCATGATCCTGACACCCAATGAGAGGAAAAAGGAGGATCAGGGGCCACTTGGCGAGCAGACACCCAAAGAAATAATTCACCCCCAAACAATGAATACTTATTAAACACCAAATAACTGTTTAAAGATCATCTGCTCCACCGTCTGAGGAGACGCTGGTTTGTGTAGTGCTAACACCTGTCTACTGACCACAATTATGTGTAAAGGCCCTTACCTTCAGCGCACCGGCACTCAAATCCATTGGGCCGGTCATAGCATTTTGCTCCATTCTGGCAGGGAGTGCTAGCACACTCATCTATGTCAATTTGACACATGGTGCCAGTAAACCCTGGGACATGCAAACACAAAGGTTAAAGGTCAGACAGACGGTCCAGTGAAAGGGTCCAAGCATAGGTCAGAGGGCAGCCGCAGAAGCCTGCAGTTTGGTTAGTCATGTCTGGCTAAGGTAGCTTTAAAGGCTTCTTTCTTTGTTAGAGACTAGTGATATTTTCATTGCAATCAACACTTATCTGACAATTACTAGGTGGTGATTAGGTTTTAAAAAGATTCCAACAATTAGAACAATTCTTAAAAAAATTTATTAAGCATTCAAATAAATTTTGCTGTCATATTATTGACATTTCCATTAAGTTACTGTACATATTGTGTGAACAATCCACATTCAAATATACCATACCATACCAACTTTATTTATAAAGCACTTCATACACCAAGAGGACCGAAATGCTGTAACACAATCATAAAATACAATACAATATAGACAAGAGAAAATATAAAATACATATGAATATACAGACAGAATAAAACAAAGTGAAAAACATCTCAGGTTGTGCCAAACGCCAAGGAAAAAAGATAAGTCTTCAGCAGGGACTTAAAAGCAGCAGGTGAAGAGGCCTGTCTTATGTCCAATGGAAGATCATTCCAAAGCTTGGGAGCTGCCACAGAAAAAGCACGATGCCCTCTGAGCTTGAACTTTGTTTTTGGCACCTTCAGGACCAACTGATCAGCTGACCTGAGGGGATGGGAGGGTGTGTGAGAGTGTAGCAGCTCAGATAAATAGGGAGGGGCAAGGCCATTAAGAGCTTTAAAAACAAATAAAATCATTTTAAAATGAATCCTAAAATGCACTGGCAACCAGTGTAAGGAAGCTAAAATAGGGGAAATGTGTTCAAATTTCCGGGTACCTGTTAAAAGACGTGCAGCAGCATTTTGTACCCTCTGGAGCTGGGAAATATATAGATCACTGACTCCAAAATAAAGTGAGTTACAGTAATCCAGCCGCATAGTCACAAAAGCATGGATCACTGTTTCAAAATGCTGTCCAGAAAGAAAAGGTTTCACTTTGGCTAGCTGCCTTAAGTGGAAAAAACTGGATTTTACGACAGCTCTAATATGTGCTTCCAGCTTAAGACTAGCATCCATCTTGACCCCTAAATTCGTAAC
>CAEFZX010008256.1:0-23455 GCA_903066825.1 Alfaro cultratus
CATTTCATTCGGGGGTGTTTGCGTCTCTCTTTTTGTTTGCTGCATTTCATTCGGGGGTGTTTTCTTTTTTGTTTGCTGCATTTTATTTGCTTTTTGTTTGCCGCATTTAATTTGTGCGCGTGTCTTTTTTTGTTTGCATGTTTTCTCTTTTGCTGCGCATTTGCACCTGTCGGCCACCGTAAAAATGGCAGCAGGAACAAAACACTGACGTCACTCACCTGGGAGTGGCGCACAGGGAGAGACGGTGGACGCCGCAACTTAACAAGAAGCTGCTCCGCCGTAATGAGCTGCTCCCTCACTTCCCAGCAGCGTTCATAATTCTGCCCCCATTATTTAGATTGGGAATAACCATTGCTTTAATGCGTTTCAGCTCAGCAGCAAGCACTTCTCATGCAAATGAGGTAAACGTGTACTCCAAATTACAGCTTGTCATTATGCATAATGCAAAGGCGAGTCAGACGATGCACAGAGGAGGTCACGCAGACGAAAAAGCACAAGCAGAATGAGAATGGAGTCCAATGAAAGTCTGCACGCGGCAAAAATGATTTCTTACTCTCTGTGGCTGTGCTGTTTGATCGGATTAGGGTACAGATGTGTTTCACAGGGGATAAATCAAAATGCTGTTATCGCTGGTAAAAACTGGAAGGGTTTCAAGAGCTGGACTGATTTCACAGAAAGGTCTGAGTAACAGCATATACATCCCAAACTTGTGTGTTTTATCAGTGTGGCCTTGTTTTATTTTGCAATGTTTGGTTGTGTACATGCAGTCTAATGCATGGCAGAGGTCACATGTTACGAGTCCTGCCAAAAAAAAAAAAAAGCCCAAGGGGTAAGGGGGGGGGGACAAAGCCGGGCCAGGAGGAGGAGGGGAAGCGACGGCGGCAGAACAGGCGTCTGTTTTTCCTCAGGAACGAAGCTGCCGAGCGAAGTCGACACGGAAAAGCCGGGGAATGGGAAAATGGTAAAGAGCGCGGCTGAATCGCGCCTCAAACCAAGCTCCCAAAAACCCAGCATGCAGTTCTGTTTGACCAGACTGAGTCATGTTTGGTCCTTCAGGCCCAATCAGGAAATCTATCACTGCAACAGGTTTATATAAAAGTTTAATTCAATGTCAACTCGTCACATAGAGTCATATTGTTCCTCTTTGTAAGCTACACATCTGACAGGGAAAAAAATGATTAGATGATCACTGTGACAAACAGAACCCTTCATTTGTCGCTGAGTTTTATAATTTCCAGTTTCATGTTTGTTTGTGGTCATTTTGCATCTTCTCATTGTCTCTATTTGATTGTTTTATGTCTCTTTGTGGTCATTTAATGTCAAATTCAAAGCATTTAGTATTACATTTTTGTACTTCTTGTCTTCCTCTGCTTGCTTTACATATCCTTGTGGTTGTATGCATTCATTTGTACGTTTTCGCTGTCTTTGAAGTTGTTGTCTTTTTCAAGTTGTAAACAACTATACTTTAAAAAGAAAAGTACCAATCTGAAATTCATTTTAATCTGGATCTTTTTGATGCATTTGAAGTGTTGGAATCACTATACAACAAACAACTGCAATGGAAACAACAATCCAGGGCATGCACTGGTATTTACTGTGGATTTTTTCTACACCGCAAAGAATCAGGCTGATAGCTTTTACCTCTGTGATCATGAGGCGTCACCTTCTCCTTAACTGGAAATCAGCTGTAGCCCCATCCAGCACAATGTGGATAAATGAGGTCATGTCTTTTTTAAGGTGGAGAAGATTAGTTATTCAAAAACTGGAAACTCGAACAAATTCTACTCTAAATGGCAACCATTTATTGAGTTTGTTGTTTCAATGTAGAAATGTAAACCCCCCTGCGCACCCAGCTTTCTTTACCCCCTCCCCTTTTTATTTATTTATTTTTCTTCTCGTTTTTCAGTTTGTTTGTTTTTCCGGAAGCGTATATGTGTGTGTACGAGTATATATGCACCTATACGTGTATATGTGTTTTTTCGCTACTAATTTTCTTTCACTATGTCTTACTATTGGAGGTGTTCTGCATGTGTTCTTTGTTCCTGAAAACATGTATTGCCTAGGAACTGCAAGTGAAAAATCTGCATTCTTATTTACAGAAATGCTACTAATATGCTTTCTTCCTGTAATAAATAAATAATAATAATAAAACAAATTACAGTTACATAGACAAAGCAATTTTTCTAGCTAACAATAGGTTTCTTGAATGATTTTCAACACTCTTCCCTGTAGAACTAATTGATTTAATTGGAATTAGGTGGTTTTCCTTTAATCGAACTGATAAAAAGAAGGCTAACACTTAGCTGAAATATATTGGTGCAATGCTGCTTGACACACTATTGGCTGGCACGAGTCACATGATCAACAACAACCAGATGTTTCCACTGCCACCAACCATGAGGAGGTAGAGGACAGGAAGTAGCTGATCAAAAGTTTAAATTTATATTTAAAGTTTGTCACTGTTTGTTGCATTTATCTTTGTTTGTAATTTAGTTCTGATTGAAATAGTTTGTGTGGTAAGGAATTTTGTCATGTCTTTTCGTAATGTTTGCAAGTTGTTGAAGCAGTTGATTTGAATTTTGTGTTGAATTTATTCTTGTTTGTGTCTTAAGGAACGCCATTATGTATTGTTTGTAAAGGATTTTTATGGCAATGCTTGTTGTGGACCCCAGGGAGAATAGTCTCTACTATAATAGAGACTAATGTGGATTCTTAAATAAACACATATAGTATATCAAATAAAAATATGTTATGGAAATGTAGCTAATGACTGTTCAGACAAGGACCAAACAGGAACTGAACGTGCCATAGAAAGATTTTCAAAGCGTAGAACACTGTTATAACTGTTATCGCATTATATCATATTATTTCACTGTCAGTGGTGCAGATGATAGACACTTGAAAGTTGGACACGAAACACATCAAAACTGTTTATATTTAGAGTTAGAGCCCAAATCAATTCAGATTTTGACTAGGCTTGAAAGACACGACATTGCTCAATTTAAATGCCCCATCAATTCAGCTCAGAAGAGTGAAATGTCCAGACAGAATTATGCCTATACTGTACATAATAGCTTAGTGATGGTTACATAAAGTGTGTTGAATCTCAGCAAACTAAACATAAAAACCTGCATATAAACCTGTGTATTACATATATATCTTAGAGAAAATCCAACATAAATTCATTACATTTGGTGTTGCAATTCATTAAAGTTCTTTGAAATGTAATCCAACTTTTCAAATGCAATAACAGTCATGATGTGTGCAACTGGCACTGCACATACCCAGCAATAATGAGAGGATAATTCCCTGAAAGGCTTTGACAGAAGATAGATGACCAGCTCTTACCTGAGGACAGTGAGGAGGAACTACTTGGACCTCAGTAGTTGGGAGGGAACAAAGAGGGTCACTATGTTTTACAAATATGGAAGGGAGAAACAATTTAGGGCTTTACTGGTGAGTCTAAGGGATCCAATATACAGAGATGGAAGATGGAGATATTTTCTGACATTTTTAAACTTGCTTTTTTGGAAATTGCTGAAAGAATATGTGGCTTCATGGTAAACACAACAATCACTGCAAAAGCTAGATAATTAAACCTTTCCTGGCAGAATGTGAACTTCCTTCTTACAGTATCCAACAAAGAACTGAATGAAAAACCTAATGGGCATTTTCTGTCCAAAAACTAAGAGAGGTTGAATTTTGCTGTAATTTGAATGTTGTGAATAATTGACCGGTGAGTTTCAAAGACAAAATAATTTAAAATTGGACATTGAGCTAATACAGTTGAACTGCAGGTGAGACACAGGCTTTATTTAAAACTGATCAGTTTGTCACATGTTCTTTGATTTTAGTTTCTGCTCCTGTGAAACAAACACTGATCTATTCTTTTGGCAGTAAAATTACTAAAAATAATCAGAGCTTTTCACCATAAGTATTTCTGATTGTTAGAATCTTAGTAATCAATAGCATTTCCACCCATGTCCTTTTAATATTTAGTCATTTTATTTGATTTAGAAAAGTTACTCTATGTTTTATTTAGAGGATTTTTGAAATATCTTCAATGATTTTCCTTTAAAACTTCCAATGAAAATGTTCTGATTGTCACTGTTTCTTATCAGAGGAAACAGTTTATCCCATTTTGGACTTGAGCAATTTTTTTCAGAAACATGACTCCGTCACTAAGTATTTGATTGCCCTTTAAAATATATGTTTCTGTTTTGTTTGTACCAAAGAAGTCTGTGATGACATCAATTTAACTTGGGCTGTATCAAATTGGTAATGAGAACTTCCTCTTTCATTACATCTTCTGTGACACAAATAATCATTTTCTTAGGCCTTCTTTGACCCGACTGTGATGTCAGTGTAGTTTCAGGGTCTTTCAGGGAAAACTGGGGTTCCACTGGCACCAGGAGGGCTTAGCCCAGATTGACCTGCAGCCTCTCATCTCCCGTTTCCCACAGGAGGACTGACCTGGGCAGCCACAAAGCACTTATGACCAGATTTATGTCCCAGCCATGCAATTCACAGGTCATTTCTGTCTGCAGTGTAATTCATAGTAGCAATAATTACCTTTACCCTGATTAGTTTTTCAAGTGTTTTCTTTTGGCTTAAATCCCATCTCTTTATTGGGGGAGGACCATAAACAGGAAAATTTCTTAAGAGCGCAATTAATTTTCAGGCTAAATTCTATATAGCTAATTTACCTGGCTGTTTTGTAAGCTTTCAGTTCAATAAAGCAAACAAAATATAAAAATTAAAAATTGAGGTGAAGGTGATTGATTGACGCAATGAGCTAATAGTGGTTAGCTGAAGGCCTGCTAGTGGCTTACCACATCAACAAGACGTGATTAGTCGTCTCAGTGGGGGAAATAAAGAATGTGCTGAAACAGCATTTTGTGACTTTGCAGCCTTCCATTGTTTTCATGTTGGCATAGTGGAATTATTGTTAATATTTAGTGCTTGACAGGTGGTGCAAGTAATATTTTTCTTGGCGGTGCCTGCTTTTTATGCAGACTAATTTATTTAATAGTGTTGTACACATCTTTAACAGGGGTCCCATTCATTGTGGAGGCCACTGGCATTGCTGATCATAGGTACTATTATAGTAAAATTGCTATAGAGCTCATCATTCCAGAATTTGAACTAATTCTTTTAGATAAAGAGGTTTTAGTTCAAACCTTAACTCAAAACTACTTTTTATTGATGGTGATCTTGCACAACACTGGATCTGGCAACTTTGCAGTTCCTTCTTTGCAACACAATAGTTTATATGTTAAATAGCTGCAGAAGTCAAGATATGATAAGCCTGAAAACTCCTCAGTAGGAATGACAGAAAAGTTTGCTAATTTTCTTCCATCTAGTGTTACTGCAGATTGTCCAGGCTTTACCGACATGGAATCAAATAATCATTTGCGTATTAATGCTTAAAATGTCCTACCAAAGGTTAAAAGTATCAAGAAAGTTTTGTGGAAGGCTCCGGGAGCTACATTTGCTGAAGTATAAAAACTATATTTGAAGCTACAAGTGTATAGACTGCAAATCAGTCGTTCACAGTCTATCATAGCGACATAAACAATCTTAATGACGTCACAAAACAGGCTCTGTTTAAGGGTCTGGAGATTAACCCTAAAGGTGTTAAAGAACATTAGGGAAAGTCCAGTCCCTGCATGGCATTCCCACGGCTGATACTGTAAAGGTCATTCTGGCACCCAACAACAAGCTTTTTTTTATAAGCATCCAATCAGAGCTCATGCTGATGTGATAAGCATCCAATCTGAGAGTGAGAGCTTGTCGTTGCATTCCACAAGGCGATCTGACGCTATCATGAGGCCTGATGTTAGCTGGGACTCAGAACTTGGCGGCTATTTAAGGATCTTTATAGATAGGAGGCAAACCGAGTGAAATGTGTCCAAGCAGCACTGGAACAAAAGGAGCGTTACAGTTAAATAACAACAGCATATACCCATTTATAGAGCTGTTTTATTAGATATGTTGTTAGTCTAAAAACATAGAAGGTGTAGGCCTATTATAGATTAAGATCTGTGTTTATTTTATAGCTTATATATTCTAGGGAAACACTCAAGAATTCAGCAACTAATTAAGCGGGGACAATAACTTATAGAGTAAGGACAATTTGGTTTTACATTTTCTTTTTAATTCAATTTAATTAAAAAATACTTTGCTGATTCCAGAGGGAAGTTAAATGTTGTTGCAACTCATAAATAAATCGTATTCTTCAAAAAGTCATTGCACTTAGTGGATTAATTAAAGCTTAGTAAGAAGGGGATACTTTTTGTGTTTTGGGGTCAAAATGATCTGCTTACATGAATCAAACTCTGAATGAGATTTTTCTGGGTTCCCTGAATTTGTTCCCCAAACATACAAGTTGCACAAATCCTGGAGATGGACACCATCTTTAATCACAGAAGGTGAACCCTGGTGACTTAGAGTACTGTTTACTGAACTCTAATGACCAAGATTACACATGAGTAATTAAATGGTCATTAGCAGACAAATTGTAGAAGGAAGTCAGTGTTTTCCAAAGAAGGTCTGTGGATATGAAAACTATACAAGCTTGAATTTTTGGACATGTTGTCCCAGAGCAAACTTTGATCAGAGGTTAAAATTCAAGATCTTCCTGAAAGAGCTATGAAAAAAAGACTTGGTTTATCTAAGAATAAGAGGACAAAACTTTAAACGTAAAGTAATAAGAAAAACAATAACATTTGAACAAATTTTTTAAATAATTTCAGTTAAGAGTCCGTTATCCAAAAAAGAAAAAGAAAAAACCTTTTATATATACAGTTGGAGCAATAATTAAACTGACTCCAAAGCTGTTCAAGAAGACTGCTGAAATGGTCGCCATTTTAGACTGACTGTAACAACTGGTTGTCTTGGAGACATAAAAAAGCCTTTTTTGTTCTACCTCCACAAATGCAAACTTGTGCTGTTTGCTAAAATTCTACTGGGACTTTAACTGGAACTGTTTTTTTGTCAAATGTGTCAAAGGTGGATTTGGCTTGAAATAATAGCATGAATCTGAACATATGGTCTAATTAACACAAAACTGACTCATCAAACCTATCAAGAATTCCTAATACCTTGAAAATTCAACAATTTTTCAGCTTTTTGCTGAGCAGAGGTAAATGTCTCCAAAAAGAACCAGGTTTGAATGATTTGCTTGTTTTCCATTGACTGTAAAAGCAAAACTAGCACAATCTTCAGATCATAAAACTAAAAAAAAAACAAAAAAGACCACTGTCCTATTTGAAGACAATGTTTCTCAACCTTCAGCTGGTACTACCTTCAAAAAAGTCCAGCCTCACGTCAGACCCAGACATTTCTATCCTGGGTGGCCTCAACAGAGGAAACGAAGCTCTTGGCCTGATGTTTAACTTCCTTAATGTCACCTCTCCCACCCAGAGCCCCTTTCCAGGTAGAAACTAATGGCTGACTCGACATCTGTGGCCTATTCGCTGTTTTAATGAGCAGGAGAGTGAGGCAGGCGGAGGGTATGAATGGACAAGCAGGGACTTTAACTAGCTGCCTTCACCATTAGGAGCCTGTGGGGCAATTAGGCTCACAGGCACAATGACCCCAATACAACTGGAGTGTTACCCTATGCAATATGTCAAGCATTTATTTCCTCAGAATTTTTGTGAATTTGTTGATTTTATGAAATCAGAAGTAGTCCTGAAGTACAATGTAAAGGGACAAAATAACAAAACATGATTAAGAAATGCGATCTTCGGCTTGCGTGGTGCATGAATTACACGAGACAAACAATTTCAACCTCATGAAATCATGTTTCATTTTCAGTCTGACTGGAAAAGTGGAGCGACTCGGCTGGATTTCAGAAAAGTGGGTCCCTGAACCCGTCTCCACCTCGGGATTTGTCAGGGTCAAACCTTTTTTGCTCGTGTTTTGACTGTCAGACCTACTGAAACCCTTTGGGGTCGCCTGACACAGAGCAGCCCCCTCTCTGTTAAATCTGCTGCAGTCAAAGCAACAGAGTCCATCCAGCCGGTGGTCTGCCGGCATAGAGGAGGGTCATCAAGTAAAAAGATTTAAAAAAAAAAAAAAAAAAACTCTTTATTTCAGAGGTTCTGGATAAAGATTTGTAAAGGAAAAACAGCAATCATGAAAAAAAGACTTTTTTGCGTAGTGTTGATTTCTATTTCATTACATATTGTATTCTAAGATTATATTACATTTCTGACATATTATTGTAGTATTGATATGTGTTTATGCATGAAAGAGAAGAGTAATACTTTAGAATATGATATGGAGTGAAAACATTATCCAACTTTATGAAAGCTCATCTCGGGCATCATTTTCTTTCTACAAACATGAACAAATTAATTTATGCTAAATGCACAAAATAGATCTAGTGAGATTCTGGTCAATTAAACTTCATTGTTGTCTTTTCAATTTGCTGTAAAAAAGTTTCTAATGTGATTCTTGTTCATGTCTTCATGGTTATTTTTATTTTTTTATTTTTTCATTTTCGCTTAAGAATGCAGCTTCAGATTGCAAATGACAATCTACAATATCTTACAAAAATATTTATTCACAATGAACTTCATTATATTTTGTCACATTACTTTAATGTATTTTAGATTGTGGAACAACACAAAGTACAGCATATTTTTGAAAGCAGAGTACTCATGTTTTAAAACAGTTTCATAAGTACAGTGGATCCACAACTTCCCTCCAGAAAAGGAGAGCGTTGAAAGAAAAGTTGCCAAGAGTTCCTTGGCAGCTCTGGAGGAGCTGCAGAGACCCTTAGCTAAAGTGGTCGCCACGTATTAACCTTGTGATCTACAAATATGGACGTTATGGAAGGGTGGCCTGAAGAAAGTCTTGCAATTTGCAGTACTGTAGGCCACATTGTAAAAATATTTGCTCCAGTCAAGACAGAACATTGGACAAAAACTGAACTTTTTGATCTATCTTCACCTGTAAACATGGTAGTGGCAAAATGATGTAAATCAATCCGCTTTTAGTGAGTTTAAGCAATTTTTTAAAGAACTGGCAGAGACTTCAGTCTCTAGATGTGCAAATGTGGTTGCAAAATGTATTAGAAACATGGTTCCACAAAGTGATGCTTTGTGGAATCATAACTAAGTAGTTATTTTTGTTTTAGTCTATTACAAAAACCACTTTACATTTCAATCAATATTTATCCAAGTGATTTTACTCTTTTGCAAAAGTAATTATGAGCTGATTACAAAGTTTAAAAGATTATCCTACTTAAAAAAAGAAGAAGCCATTTGAGAAAGTTTTGCGTCCCTTCAGCTCATCACTGTCACCTCCCTGCTCCACATTCCAGCCCTCCTGCTCTTATCTTTATTGGCTGAGGACGGGCAGAATTGCCCCAGTTTAGAGGAGAGTTTTTGGAGATCTGAAACGCAAACGACCAGCGAACAGACGCGTGTGGAGACGACAAACACTTATCAATGACGGAAGGGAATAAAGGACTAAGACTTTCCAAAACTGTCTTCATATTAGTAAGAAGTTATTGAAATAACCAGAAGACGTACCATGCAATCAAAAATAAATTATAAGGGGCCTAGTGTAGAACCTTGGAGAAAGGATAAAGTGGAGCAAATTATTATTTAACTTGTAATTTAAAGTGGATATAGATACGAATTTTAAACATTTCAAACTGCATTGGGACATCTCCAGTCTCTCCACCTGTTGACGGATTGGAATGCGTAAGCTTAATGTTTGGGCAGCATCACAAGATTTGTCTCAGGGGAGAAAGTTTTACATATCTACCACAACGAAAAACAATTTGAACAATGCTTATCATTCCAAAGTGCCACTAAAAAGACATATATACAAGTATGTGTGTGTCTCACTTTTGTATGAATGACTCAGTTCAGTCGCTTACACAAAAGCTTCATTCAGATCAGAGAAGGATTCCAGCAGGGACTTTATCTCAACTCTTCAGACTGAAGCTGATATGGGCAGACAGCACAGGAGACACTGGACCTGCATGATGCAACCAGTTCTGTTTTGTTTGCTTTTTATTTGCTCTTTTTTTATATATAGGAAGCGCTCATTGAGACATTAGGTCTCCTTTCAAACAAACACACTAGAGAACAATATGTTATGACAAAATGACTGACATAAAACAATGTCAATAAAACAATAAAAACAGGAACAGCTATCTTTCTCTGTTATCGTTAAAATGTCTTTAAATCCTTCAGCTCAGTTAATCTTGAGGTTTTAGTTTTATCCAAGTAGAAACACTAATAGAAATCTGGAAGTGGAGGTTATAGATGTTGGCAAACGAAACAAAGCACAGAGGTAGAAAAGCAATTACTAAATCTGGAAGAGTGGAAAACGAAGGCCAGTTAACCAAAGAGTTTAAAACACAATGATGGGTAAAAAGTTTACATACTGCAATAAAGTCTCAGTGTTCCATGTCTCACATCTGTGAGAAGTAAAGAGGAATATTTAACTACATAATATCACCATCATCCGTACGACATAAGAAGGAGGCTGCAAAACTCTTTTTATATGTTAAATGAGAAGCATTTCTACAAAGCAGTCTTAGTTTTAGCACATGGTTATAAACAGAGGCTCAGTGGAAGCTTCTGTGCAGAGGTGGTTTGATCAGTTTTGATATTAGGGAAGTAGATGCAGATGGTTGGAGACTGAGAAGCGTCCGTGAATGATCCCGACTTGGACTGAATTTCCTGTGACTAGGGAATCTGCTAGTCTAGAATCAGAGCTGTAATTTCTGTCTACACGAATCTGTACATAAACTTACATAGAACTATAATAAATCCAAATAAGATTCAGGTGAACAATATTTAAGATTTGTGACTTCTGGATTGTTCCTAAATGCTAATCAACTTCCTTCCATTCCAGGCCAACATTTTGTGTTGGATGGTTGACGCAAAGACACAACAAGAGCTTCATCTGAAAGTTTCACCAAACCAATGGTTAAATGTTTGACCCTGTATGTACAATTTTGAGCTCAATTTATTAGTTTTTTGATATTCTTGATGTGCACTTTGAAAGGGGCAGTATTATGAAAAATGAACTTTTTTGAGCTCTACATCATGTTATGATGTTATTCCCTCTTCAAAACCATACCTGGAGCATTGCCTTGAGTCTTTCATACATGTTTGAGAAATACTTTCATCTCCCATGACAACCATTCAGCTGTGCTTTGCAGCAGTTTCCAAGCTTCTGAGTTTCCACCTCACAGAGTACCCTTGTACCACAACTCCCCCCCACTCAGCTCCTTCAGACTAGCCAGCAGCAGTTAGCAAACACCTGGTGGAACAGCTTATCTGCTGAGCTCATTATGAGCTACTTCTCAGTGCAACGTTGTTAAAGGGTCAATAGAGGAGCCATGTTGTGATGAGTTCCTGAAGGTGGAGTTTTTAAAGAGACAAAGGCCCAGTTTCAAGGCATTAAGTTACAAAGTCAAATTTATTTTAAGTCATATTTGACATTGACAGTATTTTCATAACCACTAAATGTAACATAGTTACTTGATAGTGATAGTGTTATAAAATGGTAGTATGTAGCTGGAAAACACATAGTGCTGCTTGTTTATGGTCTTTCATTCTTCTTTTTCTTTGGTTTTATATAATTTGGGAGTTTTGCTTAATGTCAGTAGTGACTTTACTGTTTTCAACACTGATGTGGTCATATGAAGGTCTAAAAGGTTGCTTTCATCAGCCAGCCTTTTATTTAAGAAGAACTGTGAGCATTTTAAAAATGATGTTTTTTGTGCGTCCTTTGAACATGGTTGTTTTCCAGTCACTCTTATTTCCTCTCCCAGCAGCTTCTGGATCCTTGAGGAACCCTTGAAACCTCTGAACCCTTGTGGTTGTTCCTCAGCTGACATGCCACCCCAAACCCCAGTCTGCCCACATTCCTCAAAACTAGAAGGAAGGCAACATGTCCAACTGAAGTATTGAAGTTTTAATTAGCTCTGCTGGTTTGCGTTGACGCAAAACAGAGTTGGACATAATAAAGAGCCGCGGCACGATACGCAGTCGAGACCGAGGGAGCTTTGCACCATTTTCCATGCCGACCGTGAATCAGAGAGGGAGAATATTTGTTTGGAAATGTGGATTTGAGGATAAGCACTCTGAAGAGGAGGGGAAGCAGTGTCTATTGAAAAATCCACATGATGACACAAACAATTATGAGGAGAATCCAGAACAGAGCCAAGATGGCTCCCTTTGACCTATTTTGGATGTTTCCCCTGGCAGAGCAGCAGCCTGCAGGCCGTGGGATGAGCGGTGCATGTTGGGCCTGAAAGCATAGAAAGCATGAAGAGCCTATTACAGCTGACCAGGTCTATCAGCACCTGCACTGATAGCGAGCAAACGGGAAGAAAACAAGACAGAGGAAAAGCTCTAGTCAGAGATGGACAGGGAGGAAGAATTTAGGCAGGAAAAGAAAAAGAGAAAGTGATGCAGAGAGATGAAGAGGGGGCTGGGTGCATAAAGACAGGGTTGTATTTCATCCCTGCACAGTGGACGTCTTAATCAACAGTGTCAGATTTGCTTTCAGGGGGCTGCATGGGCTTCTTCACACTGACAGCGAAGGTAACATGCAAAGCGGTCAGGAGAAGATGGGGAGTCTTCATTAAAGTATGCACGTGTGTCATGCAGGGGTGTACCCACAATGCAACACAAGGTTTTTGTTCATGAGACTCAAAAAACACCAAATTAAAAGAAAAAAAAAAAAAAATAATAATCACATGTTCATTTTAGCTTGCCAAGCTGCATTTGATGAGATTTTTTTTCTATTTAAAATCATAAATGTATACAACAGGGTTGCTATAACTTTCAAAGAAGAAAGGAAAATTTGAAAACTGCATCGAATAAAAGAAAAGTTGCAAAGAATCTTTAATGTGAGTGGTAGATATATAAATGAATATTTCTTGTTAACTTTTCATTTTTGGAAATTGTATACTGTCTGCATGTTTAACCTCTTTTATGCAGATCTCATTCTGAGACTTTTTCTTATTAAAAAGAAGAACTGTAAAACACCTTCAAGGGTTTCTGATTAGATTAGTGAACTGGACCGGTCTGCTTGACGTCAGGCCTTTGGCCCCAAAAGCCTGAAATTATGCGTCTTTTATTCTCTATTTTTCTCCTTCAAATTTATACATTTATTCTTAAAGTCTGTGTGCTCTGGGGAATTCCGAAGTCTAATTCCTTGTCTGTGAACTCAATCTGGGCTGATTGAACTGATTCTGGCTCTCATGCGTTTGCAGGTTTGGTATTAGAAACGCAGAAGAAGACTCCGAACCTTTTTGGCATTCGAAAGATTCAAAACCTGAGCTGATCTCCGTGCAGGCCTCTCAACAGGGCGACGTGCGGATTATTTATTGGAACGGTAAAATATGCGCAAACAGGGCGCGCTGTAAACAGTGCGCAGAGGCCAGCAGAGCTTTTATGGAATAGTTAGTTGTACCCCAGCAGCAGCAGGGTGACACCTCCTGATTTATGGCTGTATTTAGATAAGACGCCGCCGTAAATGGTTCCCAAATAGCGTCAAGGTCACGTAATGTAATGGGATAATGTTTTTTTAGGGGGCGATGGCGATAAGATGATGTGTTTAAGGTGCGACGGAATCCGTGGCGAGATAAAGCCGCAGGCCGAATCAGGCCAAAAACAGCATTAATAATAATAATAATAATAATAATAATAATAATAATAATAATAATAATAATAATAACCGCTGCTGTAACAAAAAATTTTATGACTACATGAAAGCGGATCAAAAACATGATCGTTATGTGGCCTTTAAAACGTTTCTGCTTTTACTGAAAGTAGTGAAACAAAGAAATGAATGTATGGAACATGGTCTAAAAACAAACAGAAAAAATATGAGTTTTATGTTTGAAGTACATTAAACTGAGGACATGCGACATAATGTGACACAATAATTTTAAGAATTATTATTATTGTTTTTTTTTTTTTAACTTTTTTTAAAATACTCTGGACTCCAGAGACGTTGATATGTGAAAACAAACACAGCAAAGTTCGTTTTAAATGTGAAAATATTCTTAAAGGACTTTGGTAAAGTGAGTGACGAAATGAATGGAAATAAATAAATATATAATTTAATATATAAATAAATAAACAAATTAATAAATATATGAATTAATACACAAATCAAATTAATAAAAAAAATTAATAAACTGGTTATTGTCATACAATGATTGCAAGTTGTTTCAAAATTAAACTAAAGCTGCTTCACATCGAAAATATCATCTCCATGCATGATAAGAAATTCTTACATTTAAAGAAAAATGCCACTATTAGTCATTCTGCTAATAACTTGTAAGAAGAAATTGTAATAAGAACTTGATATTTTGAGAAAACATCTGTTATGTCTGAAAAGAGAGAAAAATTAAAAAAGAAAAAAAAAAAGAAAACTCTTCCATCCCTTAGACCCTTTATATATACAAGCCATGTGGATGGCCCGTAAAATTCTTTGCGCGATGAATCCCCAAACTCTCCGAATTAAAACGTCAATGACAAAAACAAAAAGCAAGGAATCAAACTTCTGCCTGTACATGTCAACCCGATGCCAGTGAGGCAGATGTTTTGGTCCCTGCGTTCTGGTGCCGTGATATTCTGGCACCATGTTCTTCCAAAGCTCTCCAAACTCTCCTCCCATTTCCTCCATTGGTTGCCTCTTTCTCACGCTCACATCCAGCTCATATAAACCTGGGGCCTCACACCTTCAGCTGGGTCAAATTTCTCCTGCAGGTCACTGCGTCCTCTTCGGGAAAAGAGGTTTCATCGGGACGGCGGCGCATCGCTGACGTTTCATCCCTGGAATACTTTTTAAGAATCTTGGACCATGTGAAATAAATCGAGTCTCTGTTGTTTTAAGCTTGTAAATGAATTTAGGAGAGTCCTCGACTAAGTTTCGAATGAGTTCTGCTCGCTGGTGATCCCCGAGCAGAGACGGTTTAGGGGGGGGAGGCGAACGAGCGCATTTTCTTCCCGGCACAGCATGAACCTCATCGGGGGCTACCAGCATCACCACCACCACCACCTGATGCACGAACCTTTCCCGTTCGTCCAGCGGTGCCACCAGGACGCGCCGTACTTCCAGAGCTGGGTGGTGAACCACGGGGAGGTGCCCGCGGACTTCCAGATCCAGGCGCCCTACACGCCGTCCGCGGAGCTGGGCGCGCATGGAGCCGCGCACGACGGCCGGCTCGAGGGGCTCCAGCCGGGGATGGGGAAGAGGAGAGCGTCCGGGCCGAAGAAGGAGCGCCGCAGGACGGAGAGCATCAACACGGCTTTCGCGGAGCTCCGGGAGTGTATTCCCAACGTTCCCGCAGACACCAAACTGTCCAAAATCAAAACTCTGCGTTTGGCGACCAGTTACATCGCGTATCTGATGGACGTGCTGGCCAAAGACTCCGGCGAGACGGAGGGTTTTAAGGCCGAGATTAAGAAATTTGAAACGCGGGATTTGAAAAGGAAACGAGAGCTGGTGAGTTATGTTTGCTGGAGCCTCCTGGATTGTCAGGAGTTTGGAAATGATTCCCAATCCGAAGCATTTTTTCCCCTGTAATTCGGTGCCTTATTTACGCAGCTTGTAGGTCTGAGTCAGAGTGAAAACATCTGCAGAGCTGGAAATGTTTACAGAGCGCTCTGACTAACCTGGAAAATCTCCTGAAAGACCTTCAGAGTTTTCTTTTGTCTGAGATTTTAACTGTTAGAAATTATGCACAAATTTTTGTGAACAATGCACAAAAATTCCGAATAACATAAGCAAACTACGACACACTGAATTAATTTAAATAGATTAAAAACGTTAGGAAATCATTCCAAAGGCTATACTTAAAATTTAAGAGAACAAAATATATATATATATATATATATATATATATGTACAGTGTATTTTAAACCTGTCAAAGTAAAAAAAAATTGCCACTTATAAGTAACCATAACAATAGCAAATAAAAAACTTAATCTCATTGTTCGAGTCCATCAGTGACATTTTAGGGATTATTTTAAACAAATTCCTAAAAATGATGAGCTGGATCAACATCAGAGTTCTTCATAAGCATTTACTTCTGATTCACCTTTAGCTAAATAAAACGCCTCAATAACCACAAAGAAACTGTACAGCTTGTAGCTTTACTTTTATTTTACATAACACAAAAATGTTATGGCTGCAAACCATCTTGACAGATTAGATATTGTTTGTATTATCAGTCAGACTGTGACATTATACTGGGATGAGGAAAGCTTCATTGCCATTATTTCGAACAAGATGAGCTGCATCAACTCTAAACAGGAAAACACTGAACGTGCAAACAAAACCGAACACATGCAACGTTCAAACACACAGCTGGACGGAGCACAGAGCAGCTGAAGTACACTGATAAAACAAACTGCTAGAATTCAATCATTAAGTTTGGTCTAACTGTTTATATCAATTTTATTTTGGTAGATTTAACTCAATAGTTCAGACGTTCTGTCAGTTTAACTGATTAAAACCCTTGAATTAATTAGGTAATTTGCCAACTCATTTTAAACATCTACTTACTCCAAACTAAAACACTTACATTCTCACAAATATTCTGTTTTCTCCATCGTATATCTATTGAAACAATTGTCAAACATCATACCTGATGATCAAAACTAGATCAGGAGGTTCAGATTTGGTTTAGCCGCTGCTGCTGCTGCTGNTGCTGCTGAAGCTGCTGCTGCTGAAGCTGCTGCTGCTGAAGCTGCTGCTGCTGAAGCTGCTGCTGCTGAAGCTGCTGCTGAAGCTGCTGCTGCTGAAGCTGCTGCTGAAGCTGCTGCTGAAGCTGCTGCTGAAGCTGCTGCTGAAGCTGCTGCTGAAGCTGCTGCTGCTGAAGCTGCTGCTGCTGAAGCTGCTGCTGCTGAAGCTGCTGCTGCTGAAGCTGCTGAAGCTGTTAAAGCTGTTTAAGCGGGATAGAAACTGAAATTCTTGCTCCATCAAAGAAACTTTCTCAACCACTAACTAAATGACTGCTCCTATTATTTTTTTTATTCAGTAGATTTATTTGTTAAAACCCATATAAACCTGTCATCTTTCTGTTCTGAGACGTTATTGATATTAACACACGCCAGATATTAACACAGTCGTCTTGACTTGTTCATCTTCAGTGAAATTCTCATCTAATATTTGAGTAGGATTTGTTACAAAAATGTAGTTAAGCTGAGTATTTAATCGCTATTGAACAATTAGTATATATTTGTGAAATTATCATACCCTAGAAATCCTATTCATATTGTAGCTGAATTTAAATAATTAACATTGTGAATATCAAACTCCATATATTTGCATATTCAGATATAAAGCATCTTTAACTGGCCAATACACACATCAGGTCGGTTCAGACCAATTATGATGATCTGCATAACATTATTGGCTCCGCCCATTTTTTCATTAGTGACATATTTAATTACTTACAAACGCAAACAATAATTTGTGTGTTTGGTCATTTTTAAATGCCTGATAACACATTAAAGTAATTCTTTTATGAATAAATGAATGAATTAATTTTGTTAAATATTCCATAATTGCGCAACAAATTCAAAAGTGCTATTAATCAATGTGTTGTAGTTAAAACTTTAAAAGAAAAGCTAAGCAAGTCAATGTTAATGGTTTATTCAATTGTGGCACTTTCAGAACCCCATAATCTTCAGCCGTGACAATCTGCTTTTACCCCATTGGTTGAATGCAGATTTAGCCAAAACAAAGCGCGTGAAGCCTGCCAACCCCAGGCAGCTTTCAGCCACATTAAGGGAACAAATCACGTCTTTATTTCGGCATCTTTCAACTTGTTTATACCAAAAACAACATTTTCCTCGGTTAGAGTCCAGTGTATTTTAGAAGAATTCGTTCTATAAAAATGTCTACGTCTTAATGAGCGAACATTTAGACGGAAAACAACTTTATCTGATCCATTTCTTTATTTTAAAAAATCGGGTGTTAAGAATTGAATCCACTTAATAATACTGAAAATAAACATGAAATTTAAGAAAAGACAGACGCTGAAGTCTGGGCTCATTTGATCAACTCCGACAACTTTACGCATCCACGAACGTTTTTTACGTTCTTTAGGTAGAAAGTTACGTCGATTTTTCCAGTGTGAATTGAGTAAATATTTAATCAGGGAGCAGAGTCCAGATATATGTTCAAAATTCAAGTGTATGGGTTCCGTGGCCCTTGGACTCGGCACGAAGTGGCCCTAGACTCTATAGAGTAGAGTCCAAATGACTTTACATTGATCAGAGAGGAAGAGCTGCTCTGAAACGAGTCACAAATGAGCTGCTGCTGCTGATGTTGATGATGATGTTGTTGATGATGAAGACGATGATGAAGATGATGATGATGGCGCTGTTTTTGCCCCCACAGACCGACGGCCTGCAGGAGACTTTTGGAGGCGAAAAGAAGGTGAAGGGCCGGACCGGGTGGCCGCAGCAGGTCTGGGCCCTGGAGCTCAACCAGTGACCTCCTCAGAAAACACACACACACACACACACACACACACACACACACACACACACACACACACACACACACACACACTGACTTAGGCCGAACACACCGCTGTGCATGCGCAGTGATGCGCTCAAAATCAAAGGGCAACGCGGATAAAAGGAGCTGCAGATGCGCTGCTCATTACTGTTCCCCACAACAACAACAACAACAACAACAACAACAATAATAATAATAATAATAATAATAATAATAATAATATGATAGAGGTATTTGTGGTATTTCTGCTTTTGAATTGTTTCCCTTTAGGTCTTCACTTCAAAGCAGATGTTCTCTGGCCTTCCATGTTTTTGGTCATTTCCATTCAGTGCGCAAAGCTTTCTGTGTTTCAAATGTCTGTTGATTATTGTGACAATAAGGTAAGAAATGCGGTACATTTGAGACTCTTTTTTTTTTTTCACTGACTCGTAATCTTTACTGTTGAAAATGTTTAACCAATCACACACCGTTTTCACCGTTTCAGAGACTTAACGTTTCACTGTCGCTTTTCTTTTACTCGCACCTGTAAATTACAGCAACCAGAAAGCGGCTCCGCAGCAACTTCTTACTGATCAGGATTATTTAATTTCTAATTTAACCTGGACTTAATTTAAATTCGGAGATCCGTTTTGACTGGACGGCACTAAGAGAACATCAGGTGAGAGCTTTGTTTAGGCTCTGGATCCAGAGCGCAGTCAGAACCAGGCGGTGGAAACTCTCCAGACTCTTGTTGTTGACTGAATTGAATCTACCTCAGTACTGTAAATGTCACTGTCCAGCGGGAGCAGAGGAGCAAACCCAACAGAGGGAGACACTAACATTAACGTAGCTTTTCACTCCCGGCATGTAAAAACGGTCAATGTAAAAGAAAAAAAAAGAAAAGAACGTGGAATAAAATGTTTGTTGTTGTGCGCAGTGTTAATGGTAATGTGTGTTAGATGTAAAGGTATATTTGGTTCCATGAATAAATGGATTATTTCATGACATTATATTTGGAATTCCAGTGGTTTTGTTCATATTAAGCCTCAGATTTTACTGTGACAAAACTACGTGATTTAGGTGGACTCATAAGCTCTTATGAAATTATTTTTCAAAGGTTAAAAACTAAAGTTTCTGACAAGAACTCGCATCATGATTCGAGCATTTTTTTTCTTAACCAGATGCAAAAATGAAAATTTTATTCTTAATCCATGTTTTTGTTGTTGCAATTCTCACTTCTGGAATCTCCACTGGTAGAAAAAAAGCCTCCACACTGGCAGTTTATTCTGCACTTTGATCAATTTAATTTTGGCTTTTATATCTCAGATGTTTGTCTCAGAAAGCGCTTTAAAATAACTGAAAATATTGAAAGTATTTTAAAGCGTTTTGGATGTTCTGGTTTAGTTATGCATTTATTTTACAGAAAATAAACACTCACGTATTTACTGTGAAAGTTTCCAAACACACTAAAAAGCTAAAATAAATCCTTTTATTTCAGAGGGACCAGCAGTGACCCCTGGTGGTGGTTTTATGTCTCTGAAACTTTCCAGATATTTTCTTTTCCTTTCAAAACTTTTTTCAAGAGCAGTCTGTGTGAGCAGTCTGTATCCTATCAGCTCTGGGAAACTCTCTCTGCTGCCTTATTTTGAATAAAATACAAAATAGTTTTCTCTAAAGGCAAAAAGATATTCATCTACTTCCCATCCTCTCAAGCCAGGTGCTTCTGCCAGACACAGACGATTCTGAAAGTTCATATCTGTGAAAGAAAGTCATTTCTTCTGTCATCCGTCACCGCCTGCCTTCTCAGGATAAGGGATTACATTGAAGTGAATCTCATTGTTGAGTTGCACTTTTCTTTTGGATTAAATTGAACTTTATTGATCTGACAGTAATTGTTGTTGGGTTTGAATTCCAACTTCTGTTTCACTGTAAACTTTAGAGAGATAACTTTTGATGGGATCTGAAACTTCAATTTTCATAACTTGGTAGTTTCTCAAGTACAAAAACAAACCTCTTCATGTAATTCCAAATTGATTCATTGTAGTTTTCCCTACAGACCTTTAGGTCATTTTTTAAAAGCAGATGAGTCATTTTCAATAATCAACTTAAAGTTGAATGTAAGGAATAATGCTTATATTATTCAGACCCATTTTGGTTTGATCACATGTCATACAGGTCAACTGATCTACAAATATATAGTTAAATATAAGATGTGTCCAAATTCAGGAAACGTGGGGGGAAAAAACGAACTGTGGCGACCCCTGAAGAGAAAAACCGAAAGAAAAAGAAGAAGTCCAAATTCAGGGGCTGCATCTACTTGGCTGATGTAGGCTGGGTCCTTCGTTGACCCAGAAAACCAGAAGTGACCAACTATGAAATTGGATGGCTTAGCCTTCACATTTTGATTTCCCACCCTTTCCTCTTTCAATATCCTATTGCCTAGCAACCGAGACAGTGCTAAACACAAACTGGTAAAACTGGAGCTCAAAATCTTGCTTGTAATTTTTGTATTTAATATATTTATATTTAAAACTATTCTCTGTCTTCTGCTTCATCCGCTATCGTTATAAGAACTATAATTTCCTGTTCGACCCACAATGAAACTTGATAGTATGGTTTAAGAAGGACACATCAGACTCGTCTCTCAAATTCAGTGAAAGGAACGAGTTAAAGTCGGCTGCATTCGGAGAAGCCATCATCGGATCTGGGATCTGGAGAGCCGACGGTCGCATCGATGTGATGCAATATGCGACACTCGAAGGATGAATTTGACCGATACTGTGATGAGCAGTGCTTTTAAAAATGGATAAGGTTTTACAAAAACAACATAAATGCGCAACTGTGAATTACGCAGACAAGAAACGAGCTGTTCACTGGTATAAAATAGGGCATGGACTGGTATGAAAGGTAACACTAGGTAGAGTGCAGCAATAGGTGCAGGAAGGTTCAGCCATTTTCTTTGGTATCTCGGTTGTTGAGTTTTTAAAACCACAGGAGTGGAACAACCACCTACTAAAACCTTAGAATATCCTGAAAAAAAACCCTAAAATCTCTTCTGCCTGTACAATACATTTATTAATAATATTAAGAGCAGTACGCAGTCATACTTAAATATGTTTTCTTCTCTTTTCTTTCTAATACAACAGTCAGTATAATGAGGCATGACCTGTGTGTTAATAAAGACGGATGTTATCTACATGACACTAAGAAACCAACAAGCAAAAAAAAAAAAAAAAAAAAAAAAAAAAAAAAGGAAAAACGCCGGGGAAAACAAAAAAAACCAAACAAAAAGGAAACACAAACCCAAAAGGTATTAACGACCAAAAACACACCGGTAGGCCGATGTGATGAAGAATGTGAAGGCTTCAGCCGGCCTGCTTTCCCTTTCTGCAAATCAAACCAGATCAGAAGGAAACTGCTTGTTTCACATTATTATTTCAGATGGAAATGAAATGTGAAGACTTTAAGAATTTCAGTAAGTTTGATATGGAGGAATGGCATCAAGATAAATATTTCCCAGTAATCAATTCTTACAAACTGGGATAACATCTTTCTGTTATTCTTCTGCTGTGAAGTATAAAAAAACTTCGATTTTATCCCGGTGGAGGTTTCGGTTCATTGTTAAATATGCAGGCATCTTCAAACAACACGTAGAGTAAAAGCAGAACTAAAAAGAAAATTGAACAGAAATAAATCAGTGTGTACCCACAAAACAACGTTCAACTGAGGAAAAAGAGGCTCAAAGCACTGCACCATTCCTCACCATCCAGTCACATTCCATCTGAAAACAGGCCAACAGAACTGGTTTCAGGTTTTTAAATTTCATTTTACACATTATTACCGATGATGTGATTAGATTTGAGTTGGAAAGCGAACCTGAGCCTGGACTGTGTCCTTTTTCAAACATTTCATTTGTTTCAACCCCTTCCCTTCCAGCCTCCTCCTTCTGAGTGTGTTAACAGTCTATTCACCAGCTAAAAAAGAAAAAATAATAACCAACAAAGTGTTTTTTGTTTCTCCTTTTTAAACTCTTAAGGCAGCAATATTATACATTTCACTCAGCTGAGTTATTTCAGATCAGATGCTGTATTGTTTTTTTTCTTTTTTTTTTTTACAGTATTACGACGTAAATCTCCGCAGTGAGCCCTGCTTCTCCACAGACTTTATGGAGAGGTCAGTGACGGCGAGAAAGCAAACTCGTCCTTCCTCCACGTCTCCTCCAGTTCTGTTTAACGTCCTGAGAGGACGGCAAAGGTTCTGGTCCGACAGTGGGAAGGGGACGGAGGCGGAGATGCTGCTGATAGTGGTGTCCAGGTTTGGTGTGGAGCTGTTGCTGGGGTTACGGCAGAGGGAGGCTTAGTCCAGCGGTTTGCCTCCATCGGCCTTCTGGTCCAGGCGGCTCTTGCTGCTCTTCACCATGTAGATGAAGTAGGTGAGCGTCTCCTTCTCGTTCACAGGTATATTCCTGAAGTGACGACTCACGGTCTGAGGGGAAACAGAAAAGAGGCTAAAATGAATAAAAAGGTGGTAATTGGAGGTGAAGCTCCCGAGCTAAACCGCTGCTGGACCTGGAGTCGGCTTTTAATGGAGAAATATAACAAGCTGGGTCACATCACATCATCTCAACTAAGGGTGGGTGATACAAACTTAGAAGATGAAGATTAAAAAAACGTATTTTAGGTAATAAACTGTTTAAAAGGACAGCGACTGCATAGCACAGCATTTATGGTGACACCATCAAATGTTGCCTTGAAAAACAACCTGCTCTGAAATTAGCTTCTTCGAGATGCTAATTTCTCAAAGAAGAAATTAGCCATAATACCAGTGTTGTATAAAGTACTCAAAAAATGTACTTAAGTAAAAGTACAAATACAGACAAAAATGTACTCTAGTAAAAGTAAAAGTACCACATTAATATTTTTACTTGAGTAAAAGTCAAAAAGTACTG